>LZPO01097911.1:22688-32996 GCA_001675575.1 Neotoma lepida
AGGGAACAAGATCAGCTGAGGAGTTGGCAAGGTGAGGTTGGCTGTGGCTTGTTCTGTCTCTCTGATCATTCAGAATTTACCTCAATACCTGGCCTGGTGTTTTCAATTAATAAGACTGTTTAAGATTCGCTCTACACCCACCCAGTCAACCTGGTCAGTGTCCCTGCTGAGCAATCCATCCACAGAGGAACTATCCAATAGGAACTATGTTTACTGCTCTGAGTTAAGCCAGTGTCTGTAGAGTTTCACCCTTGACTTAGTCGGGTCCTTTCCAAAGTAAAAAGAAGTTTCATAAAAGCATTGCATAGTGGTAACCCTGCTTCTTATTTAAAAGAAGAAGGAGAAAAAAAACAGTTTCCAGTAACAATGTTTACAGTGGGCTAGATGTTTTGAATTAGTTTATACCCATGACACGGACTACCTCAAGATATCTTCAGATTTAATTATACTAATGCAGATCTTATAATACTAATAAAGGCTCAGAATTCATTAAGGAGAAAAGTACCTGCCAAAATTTGTGAAAGGACAAACATTTAAAAGCAATATGAATTATTTATCAATACTTAAAGCTTCAAATTTTATCTTTTTAACTTTCTAAAATTAAAATGTTTTCTTCTACAAAAAAGATCTTCATAGNTATCTTTCCTCATTTAACTTATTTTTCCTTTCCTTAATCTTCCAGTTACTCTACTGCTCCAAAATGGGAATGATGCGGCTTATTTATTTCACATAGACATCTTAAATACAAATTTTCTGGGCAGAGAAAATTTTGTCCCTTCTTTTGGGGAGACTGTTTCAGTTTCTAGCTCATATTGTTATGGGAAACACACATCATACATTCTGTAATCCTCACTGTCAGTTCCTTGGTGCTCATGAAGAACACGTTTGTGGAAATGTAATGTCTGTCATTTAGATGCACCTAAATTCTGTTTTCATGTACTGATTTCCACACCTGACAGAGGATAAACATCAACCTGTAAGAGCATGTGAGATACCAACATCACTTTAACATCAGTTGCTGAGATGGTACCTAGATGGAAGTTGCTGTCATCCACATCTAGAGATGGGGATGGGGTGGGGAATAAAAGTATTTATTTCAAATTTTTAGATCACTTTTTTTCTTTTTACTTCAGTTACTAAACTAGTTGGATATCCTTGTCTTAGTTAGGGTTTCTATTCTTGCTGCAATGAAACACAATGACTGAAAGACTAGTTGGGGAGGAAAGGGTTTAACTGACTTACACTTCCAGATCATGGTCTATCATTGGAGGAAGTCAGGACAGGAATTCAAACAAGGCAGGATCCTGGAGGCAGGAGCTGATGCAGAGGCCATGGAGGGGTGCTGCTTACTGGCTTGCTGCCCATATCTTGCTCAGCCTTCTTTCCTATAAACCCAAAACTACCAACCCAGGGATGGTACCACCGACAATGGCTGGGCCTCCCCCATAAATCACTAATTAAGAAAATGCCTTACAGCTGGATCTTATGGAGGCATCGTCTTAATTGAGGTTCCCTTCTTTCAGATAATTCCTAACTTGTGTCAAATTGGCATAAGAACAGCCAGCACACTTTCATTGCAATATCCTCACCTAGATTATTAATTGCCTGTGCTGCAGATACATCAGAATCAAGACAGGGAGGCAAAGGAACAGAGGGTCAGCAATATCATCTCTATTCACACACAAAGTCATTTAATTTAATGCTTGCTTACTACCTTCTAGCTATGAGCACAGAATTCTTTTTCTCCTAATCTGTTTGCCAGGCATTCTTCTGGAATCATAGTATTTGGGAATGAATCTTTATAATATAAAAGATAGATTTTTATTTTCGCTGTTAAATTATATCATTAATTTAAATTATGAAAGTAAAACCATACTTTTGCCTTTTGTCCACATAACACCATAGTTCTTATCCAGGACAGTTTTTGTCTTCCAGGAGAAATTTGCCAAAATATGCAGACATTTGTGATTGTCATAACCTGAGGAAGAGGCAGGGAGACCACTACTGGTAGCTAGTGGGTGGAGGCCAAGACTATTTAGGCAAACACCCTATTATACATAGGAAAGCCTTCTTTAAACCTCCATCCAAGAGCTTGCAAGTCACTATTATTCTAGTTCTCAGATATACCTGGAGAAAGCATGAGATCCATACTTAGAACTTGCTATGATAACCTAATCTGTATGCTGTGGCCAACAGAGATGTGGAAGTCAGACCTCCTTCAAAGAAGAGTAAACATCCAGATATGGGCAGTACCTTCAGCAAATGGCTCCTGGTTGCCAACTTCTTCAAGATTTGTCCCAACAAACTCTAATAAGGTGCAGATACTCTGCTCAGCCAAGACCACAGTCTCCCAGGCTTGAACCAGGACAGATGTCCTTGCAGCAAGAACATAGGGCTTGGCCTTCAGCCACTGTGAAAGAACTCTGACATAACNCATGCCCCCCAGAGCCCTCAGAATATGACAGGCTGAACTTAAACTCAACTTCTCCCTCATCCTGACTCATTCTACTAATGCTAACCCATAATACACATTTTCTCACCCCCACTCAGCATGCCCTCTCAGAAACCCAACATGGGACAGGGCTCTTATGGATAGAAAGCCAATGAGGAAAATGTAAAGTAACAATATTTCCAACATGGCTGAGCCATAAAACTTTGACTTTCATAAGTGATCTTCATCTGAAAGAAATAAAAATAATAAATGACTTTCTTGTCAGAAAAGAGTGGGCTACAGAAATGAAAAGTGATTTAAACTGAATAAAGAGTTGCACTGGAGGGTGTGTTTTATGGGTCATTATAACTTGTGTTCTTATGGAAAGGCAGTTTTCAAGCACTGTATTTTTCTGTATCTTTGATTTAGCAGATAGACATTTATTTCTGACAGATGATTCCAGCTTTTAAAATGTAAAACATTTGGGGGAAATTGTATCTTACATGAATCTTCATAAAAGTAAAGCACAAGCATTTGCATTTGCTGGTTACAAAATATTTAACGTCAGTGAGATAGTCGGTAAATGAGCAGGCAACAATGGGAAGCACTGCTGTGTGTTTAGAGAGAGTGACAAACAAGCAATGCAGAGAAGGGGTAACCCTCAAAGTGCTGTTCCTTATGGTCATCGTAAAGAAAGCAGTAGCAATTGTCCATCTGGAATCCAAATGCCTTCATTTTCTTGCAGTTAACACCATCAGTTGAGACCTTAAACCTAGCATTGAGGCTTTCATGGTCCAAGCAGATGAATTTGGATATANCTGACCTTATAGCCCTGTAGACAACTGCACTTCCTCAACCCGGGATCATAAATGTGAGATCTCAGTTAGCAACAAGGACTACTGTTGAAAACCAAACTATCCCTCACAGGCTCACAGTCTGAACAGTTTTCTCTCAGTGGGTGGTGCTGTTTTGGGACACTGTAGAACCCTTAAGAGTCAAAGCCTAGCTGGCAGAAATAGGTCACTGGGATCCAGCTTTTGAAGGTCATAGGGGGACCGCTGGTTCCAGCATGCCCTCTGTGGTTCTGACTTCCTGTGCATGATTCTGCATCCATGCTCCAGCTGCCACACATCCAGATGCTGTGCCTGTCCTTCCTGTGCAATGGACTGAAATGTGTGAGCCAAANACATCTTTCGTAGCTTAAGTTTCTTCTGTCAGGTGTTTGGCTCACAGGAACACAAAAGTAACTAATATAACTGCTGTCATAGCAACTTGATCCCAATAGAGCAGGGACAAACAGAAGAAAGATGCAGATAAACTTTCCACTAGGGTCATAGGAACTAGCGAGTCATTCTAGGAAGACTCCTACAGATAATAAAGAGGAAGGCCTCGTGGAAGGATTGAGACACGAAAGCCTTTGGAAAGAGAGAATCAGTCAGAAATCTCCTACCATTGAGTGTTAAGTCCATGATTATGTCACGTGAAGTTGTCTCTGTACTATACATCCACATCTGTAAATGCATGGAAATGCATATTTGAACATGTGTGTGTATAATAATACTCACATATGCCTACAAAGATACATATACTTACACATACACCCATGCACAATCTATGCATAAACATATACAGATATTGCTTGACTTATGATGGCTTTACAGCATTCTGATTAACTCATAAGCTGAAAGCATTATAAGTTTAAAATGCCTTTAATACATCTTGCTGACAACCACAGCTGACTGACACAGAACACTGTACAATATTGGTTCTTTCACTTCAGAATGTCATGGCTGACTGGGATATACAGCCTCTCACCACTGCCCACCCTCACAAGACAGTTTCATACCTCATGTAATTAGACAGGAAAAGATCTGCAATTCAAGATCTGGAGTGCAGTTTCTACTGAATGTGTTAGTATTTCACTCTGGCATAAAGTAACATAAAAATTATGAAGCAAAGCATTGTAAGTTAGGAATGTCTGCACATTGAACTGCCTAGAACTCCAGTTCATAAGATAACTTTCTTAAGAATCAAGCTTTCAAGACATGGACTTATCACTAGTTAGATCTCCAATCACATTCTCAGCAAAGAAAAATTGGGTAAGAGTTAAAGACTTCATTAAACGAGTTCAAGGCCAGCCTGGTTGGTCTACAGACCAAGTTCCAGGACAGCCAGAGTTACACAGAGAAAGAGAAACCCTGTCTCAAAAAAAAAAAAAAGAAAGAAAAGAAAAAAGAAAAAAGAAAATAAGACTGCCTTCGAAGTCTTGTACATGCTACCTAGAATTTGCTGCATTCTCCGAGGTCCCTATGCATGTTGTATTCCTTGGACAAATAACAGAAGCAGTGGAGACTCGCCTGGCATCGTGTATTTTTACTTTTCTATATTCTCTTCTTGGTGGTAAAAGTGGAAGAGGATTTTAGATATGCCATCCTAGCGTTTGCATTATTTCACACTTTCTCTGGAAACTTAATCCTACCAGTCAGGAAATGCAAAATTTGAGGGCCTTCTATTTTATGTAAATTTTTATGGTTTTAATTACTTGGGAGAAACTATCATTTTATTGTCCCATTTTCACACACACAATGGTAACTTAAGTTTCTTTGTAGCATCTACTCATTATGTCAGTTCTCCAACTTTAAGCTCAAAATGACTTTTCCCTTGCTCAATGAAGAACACTGTTTCCAAGGCTGAGTGTTTCACACATCCAAAATGCCATTGCTTACACAGGGATCGAACAACTTACTAAATGAAGTCATAGGACAATTAAAGAAAACAGATTAATAAGCCCCAAACTAGAAGCTTTTGTAAATGNATAATGTAGCTTCCAGTTTATCCACATCAGTGGCTTTTCCACTTCTCATCAGCTCATTCTCCTTTGCAATCTCAATGATTACTTTCACCTCGACCAGAGATGCGTGAGTAAAGAAGAAAAGCCAAGAAACTCAGATCTACTCCTTGCTTTTAGTAGCCTTTCAATGGTTTGTTGAAGAAAAAAGTAAAAGCTATTAGTAACTATGATTTTTGGAGGAAATGCTAGATTTTATTTGTTCTTATCTTCCTCTCTCNCCTAGCCTCTCAGTGCTGACAGTTGAAAGCTTGCTTCATTTGTTACAGCACACTCAACAATGTTGTCACTTTGAGTCAAGATCCCAAAGGAAAGAGGAGCTCAGACTGCTGCAGCAGGTGCAATTAGAGAAGAAACTGGAGGGCTTCAAGGGAGTCAAAGTTTCTAGTAACTGAAAAGAGCCACAGAATCTTCCCTGATTCTGAACTTCTTAAGGAAAAAACCTCTTTCACCACTGAGGCCTTGCATAGACACAGTGGAGTCTCTTCACCGTTTCTGAAGACCCTCTTCCCTAGTTTGCTGAGATTTTTTTCTACTCAAACGTACAAATTGTTGATAATTTTTNAAACAAAGGAATATGAGCTATGTTTTAATTATATAACTTAGAAGTCCCTACTCCTCCAAAGTGTGAGGAGTCCAGCATGTGGTTGGATTCACATTAAAACCCAATGCACAATTGCAGGAATGATGGCCCCTCACACACAAGTGCACATACGTGTGCATACATGTGCACGCACACACACTGGTCATGAAAGAGACCAGTTTGACTTGCTCTGATTTGTAAATCACACACATCCCTCACAAGTAGTCACTTCTAGGGGGGTGCTGATCCACTGACCCTGCATCCGTTAGTTCACTTAACAACAGCTATCAGAATTTGGGGTATCCTATAAGAATGACATGATCACCAAGGTCATGGTCACTGTTGGCACAGTTACTGAGAAAGTCATCTGTGGGTCAAATTTCAGTTTAACAGTTTCTTGAGACATAAAGAACCTAACCCAAAGAAAAACTAAATAGGAAACTGTTTAGGCCAGCTTGGGCCCCGAGCTTCTCATTGCCGATGCAGCTCTTAGCAAATGGTGCTTTGGATCAATACTCACCGCAATTATAGAAACTATGATTCAAATAAAAATCAAGAAAAACTGGAACTGCACACACTGGATAGAGATAAATGGCTGCAGTTATCACTTGCTTCTCTACAGATCCTATATGCTATTTGACCACGTGGTGAATCATAATTGTGACTAGCCAGACTCTGCATTTCCTGAGGGAAATTACAGCAACTGAACTCAACCTCCCTACTAAACAAGCATTTACTGGATATGCTTACATGCTGTTCACACTTATTGCATGTGAACATAGGAAGGGTACCCATCATGTTTTATTAGCAAAAACGCAAAAACTTATGGGACGACATTTAAGACATTTGGTCTTGTGGGACCAGGAAGATTCCCTAAAGAGAGTGACTCCAAAACTGAGACCTGGAAGAGGATCAGGATGTGTAATGGTTTGAATGAACACAGTTTCCATAGGCTCGTATACTTAGTGTTTGTTTTCCAGTTGGTGGACTGTTGTACTGTTTAGGAATGATTAGGAGGTATGGCTTTGTTGGAGAAGGTGTGTCACTAGGAGTGAGCTTTGAGGTTTCAAAAACCCATGCCAGGCCCAGTGTGTGTGTGTCTCTCTCTCGCAATCTCTCTCTCTCTCTCTCTCTCTCTCTCTCTCTCTCTCTCTCTCTCTCTCTTTCTGCAATTTTCAGATTGGATATAAGCTCTCAGACACTGCTCTAATGCCGTGCCTGCCTACCTGCCACCTTGCTCCCTACCTTCATTGTCATAGACTAACTCTGAAACTGTAAGCAAGCCCAGGTTAAATAGCTAAATGCTGTAAGTTGCTTTGTCACACTATTATGGTGTTTTTCATGGCATTGGAACAATAAATGGGACAGGAGGTTTCAGGNAGAATATGGAGATAGATGTGTTTCAGAGAAAGAAAACAGCTATGCAAAGGCTTACACGTGTGAGCACACATGTGTCTAAGGAATTTCATGTGATTCAGAAGGCCTTGGAAGATTTGCAAGGTGCCACCAGAAGGCCAAGCAGAGGCCAGACCTTGACTGCCAGGCTCAAAATGTAGCATTTTTTCTGAAGAGCTTTGGAGAATCAGTAGCTGCTTTTAAATACAAGAATGGTACAAGCCTTTTCATGCTTTAAAAAGGGTAATGCTGAAAATACGTTGTAGAAGAGTGAAGCAAGTTCCAACTTCCAGACACTGTTTGCAAAACATGATTGTATTTGTATTAAGGTCCAAAATAGAGTGGCACAAATCTCCACATTCCTAGAATAGTAAGGGGCTCCTTCTCCATATATTAAAGCAGAAGGGGCAAGGGAGTTATGAAAAATGCCCGTTACTTTTGCATTGGGGAGGAGGGAGAGTGGGAGGGAAGGAGGGAAGGAGAAAAGGGGAGGGAGAGAGGTAAGGGGAAGGAAAGGAGAAAATAAGAAAAGAAAGAATATTTCCCTGAAAGATTTGGAATTTGATCTGGGTTCTAGAATTAGGAGTAACATGAATGAACTCATCTAGACAAGAAATTTCAACCACCAAATGTGTAAGGAACACAATGTACTTACATAATTGGGTCAAAGTGTGTGCCCAAAGGAGGCATTTGGTGCTCTGTGAACCTCTAGAGCCATGTGAGATGGAATCCGAGAGATCCCCTGTGGAGCACTGATTAGTTTTATTCTGATATGGCCCCTTGCTTAGTCCTCAGATAGGTTTTGGACAGAGTGTTGTGCATCTCTACTGATGTGCATGCTTTGCAATGCCAGAAATCATCTCTCCTATTTGAAATTTCAGGATCGTGTACCACACACATTTGTTAAGTTCTCAATAAACATGCACTCTGAGTTGAAAATGGCAAGATGGACAGGAGAGTGGAAGGATGAATGGACGAAAAGATGACTAAACAGGTCAATGTTTGCACTGTGANGGTGGAGGAGCTGAGGATACATTTACCTTAACACATAAATACCTAAGAAATATCAGAAAGTTCATGGGACTCTCATATTCCCTGAAAAAAAAAAAAGGAAAGAAAGTCAGTTCCCCAGAGTCTCCCAAAAAACTGCTTTGCGAATTCTTCATCAAGATCTTCTTCAAGATGATTCTCACAATCTGGAATTTTTACAACCCTGGATTCTCACTTGGCCTGAACAAGAAGGGGCTTCCCTTCCTTGGAATCAAACACCATACTTTGGAGACAGAAATGAAAGTAACAGTACATTATGTAGGACGACCCTGCATTTTCCCCCAGAAATCAACTCCCCTTTTCACACCTAAAATAAAACATTTCAAGCCAATTCCTTAATTAGAAAGAATAAGTCGTTTCCTTGATTAATTGCACACTGCAGAGAAAGACTATGTAGGAGGTAATAATTTATGGTAGCAATTTGAGGTGATTTTGTCACAAACTTCACATGGTTTCATACTGTAGATTTTGGCAAGCATAATACTCTGTCAAAAGGGAGGGAGCTGGAGGAAGTATAATAAATATTTAAGCCCAGAGAGATCCTTCCAACAAATGTTCATTCTCAGATCATCTGTTCTTCATTTCATGATATATATTATAAACTACAGCCTCACTCCAGCTCTCACAGCCCTTTAAAATTCAGCAAATGTGTTAGTGCATATATATGAAATGTATTGTTATAATTCACATTCATATATAGTGGTACTAACGGAGTTGTGTGTGTATATATGGGTAAGGTTAAAAGTCTCAGAGGATGACTAAGATCTTTCCCCATGGGCAGATGCATGGGAAGATGTTCCTATCTTTATATCTCCAGAAACAACTTCAGAGCCAATTATTTTTTGTGACTGTCTCTTTGTTCAATGGGTTACTAATGCCATTGCTCTAAAAGAGTTACATGAATCTACTCACCACCAAGTGGGGCTTTGGACTGTTCCTAAACCCAGAGTGGCTCAACAATATGCCAAGGCTTTATGTTGTATTTGGATGTCAATTTCCCATTCCTTCTTGGAGTCATCTGTTTCAGTTTCTGTCACAGATGTTAATAGTTTTCTATCTTCCGGTATGTTGGGAGCACAGTATAAGGGAGGGTTAGCAATACTAGTCCATTGCCAGATTTAATAGTTTATAGAAGGGCAAAAAAACAAAATAAACCAAAAAAGACCAATACACAATATTGGAATCGTTCCAAAGGCTACATTGCAAAAATTGGACATTGCTTGGAAACAGGTTAAGAAAATGAGAAATTGTTTCCACCAGACCAGTCTGTGGACATATCTGTGTGAAATTTTCTGGTTGCTGATTGGTGTATGAAGACCCAGCCCACAGTAGGCAGTGTCATCTCTGCGGAGATGGGCCTGGGCTGTACAAAAACGGTAGATGAGCAAATCCCGAGGAGCAAATCTGTAACCATTTTTCCTCCATGGCCTCCGCTTCAGTTACTGCCTCCGGGTTCCTGCTTCAGTTCTTGGTGTGGATTCTCTCAATGATGGATTGTTGGTTTTGGTTCCTGTTTTATCCCAGAAACAGAAACTGGAACTGGTAGTACTCTGAACTTGAGATCATGTCTATTTATAATTGCTTACCATCCTATAGAATTGGGCTTTTCTTTGATATATAATATCTTTCTCTAGGGAAATATTTTGACTTAGAGTCTATTTTTTTCTGGTTCAAGTATAGTCATTTATCTCTATCTATCTTTGAGTCACCATTTGCATGGGATGTCTTTTGTCATGGCTTCACTTAAAGCTTACATGTATCTCTAAAGTGAATCTCTAGGCAGCCTGTACTTGGGCTTGTTTTTATACCTTAAGTCATACTTTGTCTTTTGACTGAAGAGTTTAGCCCACATACTTTTACAACAGTTGTTAACAGGAAAAGACATAGTCTTTTCCATAATTAATTTTCTGCGTGTCTGGTAAATCCCTTTCTTTTTCTGTTCCTGTGTGTTTCCTTGATGTTTTCATTGAGACACTTTGATTTCTTTCTCTTTTCCTTTTT
>LZPO01097913.1:6740-41334 GCA_001675575.1 Neotoma lepida
TCCAAAAAGCCAGCTCATGCACCAGGGATGGATCCAGATCCCACTGCCAGGGGACTCCTTAAGCAGATCAAGTTCCACAACTGTCTTGCTTACGAAGAGGGCCTAGTCCAGTCCCATGAAGGCTCCACAGCTGTTGGTCTAAAATTCATGAGTTCCCACTAGTTTGGTCTGGTTGTCTCTGTAGGTTTCCCCATCATGATCTTGATGCCACATGCTCACAGAATCGCTCTTCTCTCTCTTGGACTGGACTCCTGGAGCTTGACCTGGTGCTTGGCTGTGGATCTCTGCATCTGCTTCCATCAGTTGCTGGATGAAGGCTCTATAAAGACAGTGGGTATTCACCAATCTTATTACTGGGGTAAGCCAGTTCAGGCACCCTCTCCACTCTTGCTGGTGTCATCCTTGTGGATTCCTGAATTCACAGACACTGTACTTCTTGAGGATATTTGAAACTTTATGCACATACAAAACTATTTAAATTAGGAATTGATTCTATAACTTTTTAGCATCAATTGTAGTAGAAAAGTGATAGGATTGCTTGCTGTTATTTGTGATTCTGGCTGAAGAGTTTTTCCTCATCACCAAGGATTAAATATAACTGGGTTAAAAGTACCATCTAGATCAGGGTTGTTTAGCATGATTGTAAAAGCTCNGCTTCAGATTGAAAATTTTCTGTAGGGCTAATAGAATCATGAAGACAGACATGAGAACTCTGTGAATATGGGGGGGAAATGGAAGAATCTTCTATAGTGATGGTTATTCCCAAAGTTTAGCCAGGGATATCTCTCCTCATTTCTATGTCTACCCTACTCTTCTCAAGTGTTATGGGGCCCTTTGAACTGATATGCTACTTTCATTATCCCTCCTTAACACAATTTTATTTTTATTGTTGTTATAATTTGTACATTCTTCTCTTGTACTATGTTTGAAAACATAGCCTATTTCACCAAATTTATTGAACTATATATTTAAAATGTCATGTAATGTCCCTTTTCCATGCAGATAGTTTGTTTTTGTATATTTTGTTGAATGAATATGGTGAAATAGGAGATGCATTCATAACTAATAACTACTGTAGAATTTTAATTTAGAGGGTTTTGAACTCCTCTATAGAACACTAGCAGTTTGAACTTAGTGCAAACACCCCATGGGAGCAAAAAAAGTATATATTTAACCCCATTGTCATTAGCTCATCTAAAGTAGAAATTATAGAGTCTAGGGTGACAACCCACTTTGGTAAACTTAAAGAAAAATACCTCTAGCCTCACCCCTAGAGGACCTACAGGCAATCAATGGCTGCTGAGGAAGNGAGAATCTATTTTTATTCAGGGAAGAGCCTCCTAATATAATAATCCAATCCCAAATTTTCAGTCCTAAGTCCATGTACATAAGAGCAACACTAAATCTGTTTCTCTGTCTCTCTTTCTGTGTCTGTGCCTCTTTGTCTCTCTCAATATTTCTCTCTCACACATATTTTGAGTGTGTGTGTGAGAGAGAGAGAGAAAGAGACAGACAGACATACAGACAGACAGACAGAGAGACAGAGAGAGAAATTTGAGAGGGAGTGGGGAACACGACATAGGAACATGGGAAGAGTTACAATGGAGAGAGGAAGTGGTGGAAATAATGGAAAAAGAATGCTCATGTATGAAATTCTCAAAAGACAGNACTTTTCAGCTAAAAAAAGAAAGAAAATCCTAAATGTGATGAGGTAAAGAATTTTGTTTTACTTTTAATCTCTCAGAATAATGAACTTTGAAATTGTATTAATTACTGAATTCTAATGTTGGCATTTTCTATCACAGCTGGTAAAGAAGAAATGTTGGGTTTAATGCTCCAGCTACCACTACACAGGCAGACACCCTCCTAATGGCTAGAAACACTACAGACATGAGACTTAAAATCTGGTTTTCCTACTGATGAGTGATGCTAAGTATTTCTCTCAGCCACAGTTTTTTCATTTACAGAATGAGATGCATTACATGTCCTTTCCTATAATTCTAAAGTAATGAATCTTTTCAATAGCTTGATAATGAGTTTTTAAGAGTNACTTTTTCATGATTCGTAAGGGTATTAGANNTTTTTAAAAATACTTTTCAGCCATTTGCATTTCTGCCTNTTTAATTTGATGTTCTAGTATATAATTGNATTCTTTGTTTTCTTGATGTTTAGGGTTTTTTTCTGAGTTCTCTGTATATTCTATATATAAACTTTGTGTCGTATATATAGATGGCATTATTTTTATTTTTTACCATTCTCTGGGATCCTGTTCACTCAAGTGATATTGTCCTTTGCTATTAAAATAAATGGATTACCTCTTTTGGAGCTGTTGGGCAAANTATTATAGATTGTTGCTATTGTCCTTGGTTGCTCTCCAGAACTTGATGGTAAAACCCTACTGCTTAGGATAACACATACTTGAGCTGTGGAATATGGAGAAATCAAATCTGTACTGACAAAGATGCTTCATCCTCACTGGCTAGCTTTCATAACGCTGGAGGGTGCTATGCACATTGCCAGAGAAGAAAAGTAATCACTAATCTTATCCAGCTTTGAACTCTTCGAGCTAAAACAAATAGCCTGGCAAGACATTTTTTATTGGTACAACAGTGGCATGAATGTTATTGGAGTAAGTAGCCACTTTCTGATTGGATTTACGTCCTGATCCATACAGCAGAACCTATGCCTGGCATGATTATCAGGGCAAACAATCTCTGGCTAGATAGGCCATAGGGCTTAGAAAAAGAAATTACTGCTATTATGTTGCTAAATGGACATTGTATTAAACTTACACCTAATGACTCATCATTATATCCATACATTAGAGTATCTCTCAGGCCTCATCAAAAAGATATTTTTTTTTTGCAGCAGACAATTAACACAGAGATCCACAACTAGTCAACATGCAGAGAATAAGAGACTGTGCAGTGGCCAGCCCTAANTGGGACATTATATTATAACACCTTCTCCCAAGTCTTAGGGATCATTGTGGAAGAGGGGACAGAAACCTATAGATGGTGGATGACTTCAATAAAACACAATTTTCTNGANACATCAGGGTAGTTACATATATAAACTCACTGGGAAGCATGAACAAGACCTATACAAAATCAAGCCAGACAAAAATTCCAGCATGGANAGGAAGATAGATACTAAGTCCCACTCCTAGCTGAGAAACTACTGGTGACTGACAGCTGCTGAGAGATAGAGGGTTGGTTTTCTTTGAGGACACATACTCATGCCTCAGACACCTACTAGCAATATTAACTAATCTCACTGGTTTTTATTTTTTAGAAAGAGCAAAAGGAAAGAAAGAATAAATGAAATTAGAAGAGAATAGCTGTGAGGGATGGGGAAGGATTGGAAGAAAAGGATGAGAGATGGGTTATGAATGTATCAAATTTTCAAAAGACAAAAATGAGTTTAAATGACAAATAAATGACCAAAAGANGGCCCCATGTCCTTTAAACTATAGGAAGCATTAATTGATCTTAGTGGGTTATTAAAAAACAAAAACCAAACAAAAAGACATACAAAAACAAAGATGCCATGAATTTGGGACAAGATATGAAGACATGCAGTGGATAATATGGGGAGAGGTGGTATATGGAAACAGTGAATGGATGAGATACATTTATTTAATCCTCACAGACTAAATTCTTCCAGTAAGTAGAACACCTACATAAAATTAGATTATGTTTAGAATCCCTGACCTTACTAGCCCCAGGCAGTTGGCTAGGTTTTCAGCACCAGGCATGATTTTCCTTCTTTGGAGCAGGCTTCATGACCANTTAGAGCTGTTGGTTACTACCAAGAAATGAGAGCTACTATCGTACCCTTAGGGTTATCATGTGATAGTGGTCGTTGTTGTAGTTCAGACATTACAGCTGGGTAGAATGATTTGTTGCTTTCTCCATTGGAAGCTTGTATAGCACTTCCCAGCACTATAAAAGCTAGTCCTCATGGAGGAAGCTTTCAATGCAAATTTAGCTCAGGTCATCCTGGAAGTTTATGGTGTCTGAAGTATGTGGTGTCTACAAGTGGTCATCCCTGGAATCACATACACACAAGTAATACTAAATAACTGGCAGGTTGTATTTATAGACTTGGATACACACACACACACACACACACACACACACACAAACACACATATTACACATTTTGCACATCTATATGTAACAATAACTATTAAAAGACCAAGGCTATGATTTTGAGAGGGACAAGCAGGTACATGAGAAGGATTAGAGGGAGGAAAGTGAAGATAAATGAGGTAATGTTTAATTTTTAAAATTATATATTTAAAAAATATAAGTTAAAATTTATATGTATATTGTTGACTTAAATTCACTTTAGGTATTTAATACTCACCTCATAAAATATGAATATTGATAGAAAATCTTATTGACTGTTTTCTGTATAAGTTCAACAAAATAAATTCTCATAAAACTCATAGCAATAGAAAAACACAAGTCTTTAATATTAAAAATAAACAACAGATGCTTCTTTGGCTCCAACAACTTGAATTATTTTCCATACAAATTCACTGTGCTCTAAACAGGATACAGGATCTCAGATGAATTTAAGGGATTCAAGATTATGGCTGTAAATGATTTTAGGTACGGTACAAATAGAATTAATTTAAGAAAAAGTTCCCATGTTCTGATCTCTCATCATAAGGTATTGTATAATGAAATGAGATAGTGGTTAGGAATTACCTTAAATTAATTGGACAGTAAACAAAGACTATCAAGTGTATATGGATAAAACAAAATTGTTCATCTGCTAAAATTGAGGCTGACTGGAAGGTATATGGAACTTACTATATGATTCCGTGCTATTGCTGAATTCTTGAAATTTTTCTAATAAAAGTTTAAAATGAAAAAGAGAATTTTTAATGACTATATTTCCTAGTAAGACTACCTAGGAAACTATGTCTTACCTGAAAAACATTTGTGAGAAGGAGTGAAAGCCCCCTACCATGAAAACAAGCATGGCTCTTCAAAATGTTAAAAATGGATACACAGTGGAAGGGTGGATGCAGCTGATGNATGTATGCCAGCACTACCAGATTATCAAGTTTTGTGTCGGATACCAAGAAACAACAGAATTAGTAGACTAGAGGAAGCAGATGATTAGCAAATTGCATCAGCAGGAAGAATCAGAGCAGGACTAGACAACAGCAAGACAGCAATAACGGGACCCACACTGTATTCAAAGGAAACTCGTTAATCTCCTGCATTTTATAAAAGAAGGAAACAACAGTGGAATCACATGAAAAGACACAGACACAATGTAATAGTTTACAGACCACCAAATGGAAAAACAAAGAATTNCATTCACTTTTGCTTTGGTCCTCAAACGTNGCAAGATAATGTCCTGGTAGGATAGGGATATCAAGACTCTTCAAAAGAGGTTCCTGAGCATCTNTTAGCTTAGGAGTAGTTTTGGAAGTTCTACATACCTAATTTGGTTTTCTCATAATTTTAAAATTATTTTCTTAAAATTGTACACATAGTGATTTATTTTTCTAGTTTTAACAAAAAAGACACATCTGCTTACTGCTGTGAGATAATGTTGGCATTTTTCTTAAGTAGTAAAACTAGGGTTTAATCCTGGGTAGTTACTGTATATACTAGNTCTCATTTAGGACAGGATTGAAACCTGCCTTTATTAAAATATAAAAACAAGCCGGGCAGTGGTGGCNCACACCTTTAATCCCAGCACTCGGAGGCAGAGGCAGGCGGATTTCTGTGAGTTCGAGGCCAGCCTGGGCTACTGAGTTCCAGGAAAGNCGCCAAAGCTACACAGAGAAACCCTGTCTCGGAAAACAAAAAACAAACAAACAAACAAAACCAAATAAAATATAAAAACAAAGACAAAACAAACTCTTTTAAAATTGTTTGGTTTTGAGAATTTCATACAATGTGTTTTGATCATATTCAACCTCCACAGCTCTTCTCAGATCCACTCTCCCCTTCCCCANCAGCCCAATTGTGTATCCATTTTGTTTTCTTTTACACCATAGAGAACAGTTGTGCTATCCAAATATTTCTGGATATATGGCGTTCTACTAGCTTTCCAAAAACTACTGTCCCTCTCCCATTACCTAACAATCACCAATAGTATCAGTTCTAAGGATGGCATTGCATGCCCAACTCCCCTCTCCATGCTTGGCNTGGACTTGCCCAAGTCTTGAGCATGTTCTCACAAATATTGAATTCATAGAATCATCTTCCCTGTTGTGTCTAGAAGATACTCCTTCCTTGTAGTCATCCAAAGCTCCTGGTTCTTATACTCTTTGTATCCTTCATTCTACAAGGATCCTGAACTTTTAGAGAAAAGAGTATATATGTGCCTACTAGAGCNGAACATTACCCAGTCTCTTATTTTCAGCATCATGGGCAGTTGTGTGTCTCTGTATTGGTTACAAATTAGTTCAAACATCACAAACACAATCAGGGGGAGGGAGTGATTTTCAATAAAGTTNCACAAATAATTCAAAGAGGATAAAAAAGGAAAAGGCTCTTTCAAAGATGAACATTCTGGTGGATGGGGTACCTTTTCCAATCCATGAATGACTGATGACAGGCTCAGGCTTCTGCAGGCCCAGTGCAGGCAAACATAGTTGCCCTGAGAGCATGATCACAGTTCCATGCCCAGAAGGAGGAATTTCTTATCCCTTCTTCCTGTCTTCTGGCTCAGCTTTATACTCCTTCTACTTCCTCTTTCCTGACTTGTAGATGTAGTAGTGTATTTGACAGTTGAGTATTCAGGATTCTGGGGGTGAAGTAGTCATCTTCACTTTTCTACCCAGGCTCTAACTGATAGTTTGAAACTTACAGTTACACAGATGTCTCTGGCTAAACTCAGTGGGTCTCAACACAAAACAGAAAAATAGGATTATGAGAAAGGGACCCATAACAAGGAGGCAGGAGTTAACAGGGGTGAGGGATGAAATTATCTATTGTGCATTATATTACTATATGGGCTTGTGAATGATGAAAATTATTAGAAATTATATGAAATAAACTTAGAGATATTGCTGAAAACCACACAAAATAAAAATAAAACTTTCTCTAGATTCCTTTATTAGATTAACAATTATTCTTCCTAAAAATCATAATCTTTGCTCTATGAAATCTTTAATGGAAAATTGCAACTAATCCTCATACTGGGGAAATATTTGATATGTCACATGACTATTAGTATGCTTTTTTTCAGATCATCCACTTACAATGTGAATAGGGAATATGGATTAATATGGATTAATGAAATAAGTATCTTCCTATGCCCCTAAACAATTTTGAGTTTTGACTCATTTCCATTTAAATGTCTACCCAAACACACTCTAGAACAGTAGAGATTAGTTGATGCATGCACACCTACTGGAACTCAGCCTTTCTCCCACATTTACACAGTCTGGATCCCAACGCCAGGGAATGCTGCTGCCCATAATGAACTGGTCTTCCAACCTTAATTATGNATTCAAGACGATCCTCTACAGACACACCNATAGGCCAGGTTGATCCAGATAATTCCTAATTAAGACCCTCTTCCAAGGTGATTCTTTATTGTGTCAAGCTGATAATTAAAACTGACAATCACACCATGCAAATTAAAATTAACTCATAATATTAAGTTGCCAGCAAGAAAATTTTAGAATAACAAACTGCAACTTCTCTACATCTTTTGTGCCTTGAAATTCTTTCCCATTATTTAGATTCAGAATTTATTTTACTGCACTGGAACAAATTATTACTCTTAATGACAACACATACATTGGATACAGAACTCCCCAAGGAATCAGTATGGAACTGAGCTGGAAGTATCCCCTCTGCTGGCCAGTTTTGACAGTGTTGCAAGGTGCTAAATAGATTGATGGGTGGAAAACCAATAAATAGTCTTACCCAACTGTGATTCCCTTCCTATGTGCTACAATATTGATTTATTGGCTAAGATGTTCTCACTGATGCAATAGTAGTATGATTTTGATGGAGATAACAAACCAGCTTTTCACTGGATTTGAATCTCACTTCATAGGAAGAAATTCTTGCCTGGTACAGTAAATCCAGTAAAAAAAATGGCTTAAAAGGCCATAAGCCCTAGAAGGAAACTTACTACTATTATTTTGCCAAATGGGCAAGTTGTCAAACTGCCTTCTAGACAGTCGTGTTTATTCATATAGATTAGTGATGCTCTCAGCCTTCCTCAGAGACTGGTAGGTACTGGTTAGAAAGAGAGTCATTAACTATCTATGTGACAGGAATAAGTGAAGTTGGAGGACCCAGACCTAAATAAGACACNCATATAGCCAAGTCCAAGACTCAGGGATCATGGATAAAGAGAGAACAGAAATAGTTAAGAGCCAGAGGCTGGGTAAGTATGCTGCAAAAAGACAACTCTTGGATATGCCATGGTTGTTACACTCGTGAACTTACTGAACTGTTATTACCTGCACAAGATTGCCATAAGATTGCGTCACTCAGCATTTTATCATAGAAGTGGGAGGGAATCATGGTGCCCCAAAGGCTCTCTGTGGGACAATTGGTACTTAATGTTTGCTGAAGGAGAGGAGATCATTTTCTTCAGTGATGTCGTAACTGAAATGTTTCCTTTACTACAGTAAACATAGTAACCCACCTATGCTCAGGTTAAAAACTCTGGTTAAACTCAATAGGAAAACAAGAAAAGAAGAAATTAAACTAGGAGGAGGGACTCCTCTGGAAGGATTTCAACAGGAGGGGAAGAGGGATGTGAAAGGGTAATGGGAGTGTCTAAAAATGGCTAACTTTACATTATATGCATGTANATGTACATGACACTATCAATAAATAAATCAATTAGGAACCAGTAAAGTTTATTAAGTTCAAAATATTTTCTGTACTTACAAAACTATTGATTACTCTTAATTGTTCCTTTCACTGTCAAAGCCCAGTTGTTTCCTTCCTTTGTTCCAATATTTACCGTTTCATGTTCCAATAAATGGTTATTACTTATTAAACAATTAATAAACTTTATCATGTATGTAATTTATATCCTTTTATCTTTAAATTCCAAAGTCTTAACTGCATTTTATGATTATTGNGGTGTAAGATTTTTTATCATCCCAATATCTATTAATTGCTCCATGTTGAATATGCATAAATACTTTATNGTTCTGAACAATTATATGTTACTTTTGATGGATTGTTCANGATAAGGAGAGTTGAACTCTATAACAATTCTTTCTTTCCTGAATCCCCCATCAAATCTTTAACTTGCTGCTTTCTTTCTGTAGTTCATTCATTGATCTGTCTGCAGCCCAGTTGATGGTCATATATATTTTATTAATAGTATTGACCTCTGGATTTATTATATTATTCCTATTCACAATGAATGCATTTCTTTGGTTAGTCCTCAGAAGAAAAAAATGGGTTTTTATACAGCTAAGTTAAAGTTAATATTTTAATATCTCATTGTGACATTCATATTTTAATAATCATTCTGAAGGCAGAGAAGAGGAATTAACAACTTAATTGCCATTAGTTATGNTCAACTTTATAGAAGCTCCTCTAAAGTTAGTGAAAGATTAAATTTATAGTCCCAGATAGTGATAACAGGACCTGCAGACTGATTCCTTGTGGTCCTTGGGGGGGGAGGAAGACAGCACAGATAATTTTTCTTCTATGTTCTATTGGTGAATGATGGCAATCAATATTATCCCTAAGACGAAATCACAAAGGTGTAACATGTCAGCTCCAGAAAATAAATGAACAAGCTTTATTTTTTCAATTATTGTGAAAATTGTATACCAAGTGCTTTTAAAGGAAGAGTTTGGAAGCATACAACAATAATTTATGAAAACAGAATCATAAACCCAAAAGAGGGTATATGAGAGGGTTTCAAAAGAGGAAAGAAAAGGAAAAAATTCCTAATTATATTATAATCTCAAAAAAATAAGAAAAACTAATTGAAACAATTGATTGAGTTTTATTTCACTACTAGCAATTCAACTGGTGTAATGCTTCATAACTACAAACAATCCAGCTTATCTTCCATTGGCGGAATCATTGCTCAGAAAAAGGAAGTGTGTGTGAGTGCTACTCAAAGGGGAAATATTCACTTGCTTTGAGGTAAGTCAGATGTTCAAGGCCCAAGATCTAAGCACAGATCAAACAACACTGGCTTCATTACACATGGCACAANACTTAGCAGTCTTAGAAACATCTCAGAGTATGAAGAGCAAGGTTGGCATTTCTGTAAGAACTGAAGATCTGGTAGGTAATGGGTTTTCCATTCAGGTACAACAGAGGGAGTAGGGGATAGCTTAGCTAAGTTTTCAGAAGGCTTACAACAGAATATTCTATGATTACTGGACACAACAAGGTGAAGATATGGAAGCAAATGGANAGAACCTTGGGTATAAATTGTCCAGGTAGCCCTTTATTAGAGAGTGAATACAATTTTTAGAACTTTCTACAGCTCGGGCAGCATTTGTCTTCCTAGGCCATGCTGTTCTGGAAAAGTTAGCGTTTCTACTTAAGACAGAATCATTTTTTATGTGTACCACAATGTTATAGAAAGTATATATTATCACATATCAGTTCTAAAACTCTGTAAAGTATTCAAATAAAGATATATGTAACTGATTGCTGGGGTCAGAGTACAAGGAAGGAGGGTTTTCTGATGGACTCCAAGAAATTCCTATATAGAAATTCCCAGTGGTGCACAGAGATACCAGAGAGCAGATCTCAGCAAAGGCCCATAGCAGGTAAAAGTTCAAAAGTACAAGTCAGGGGAGAAGAAGGAGCCTATAAATAAGAAAATAAAGGAAGACAGTCCAGGAGTCAAGAAGCATTCTATTATGACAACCAAGAAAGTTAACTCCTGCATCTTATGCGTCGTGTTTGCTTTGCAGTCTCCACTTTATGGACAAGACACCTTTTTAGAGAAGGAGAAAGCAACACTGTTATAAAGCAGTGCTAACACCAGAGAAAGTCTGTCATTTTGATTGAGAGTACATTTGTAGAGGACAATATACTGTTAAGTGTGATGTTTAAATATTAATAAAATACAAAATAATCAGCCTTAAAGGGAACAAGCTGAGACAGGTGATGAGCTCTCACTGGGGCCTTGGGCAGGTGATAAACATTATTAAAATGTGTTAAAACCATCACTAGTGTCATGGACAAGTCCTTTAAATTAGTATTTCAAGGGGACACTGTTGTTAATTTTCCCACACATAAGTAAAGATGCCAGGGTATGGGTGGATATGGCTCCTGAACTGACAACTGCTAGACTCTCTTGTTGCCCTCGCCACCCTGAACAAAATCACTGTCAGTCTAAAAGCCAGCAGTAAGCACGGGCTGTTTGAACACTCCATGGTACAACAAGTAAACTGCAGGAAGATGGCAGTAGACATTTTCAGACTCTTAATGACACAAGCTCAGGGCTACTGCTACTCAAGCCTTGCTATTACAAGCCTCAATGAAATCTAGATNGCATTGTAACACGTCCTCTTTAGTTGAGAGGAAAGCATGCTCCCTAATGACCTAATGAAGGAACTGATGGTGTAAAGACAGGGCTGTGATTGTTGTAAACACTGATTTTCAGCACTCAGGTTTGCTTTAATAGGCAAAAACACCCCTACCCAGGCTATATAAGCAGGCTGTTCAGCTTACNTTGTGAGTCTACTGGGAGACACTCTTGACATCTTTTCCCAGGGAAACCTATTTCTATTTACTCAGATAAAGAAAGCACTGACAGACCAAAGAAATAGTTGCNTCCAAGTTCATCCTGTGAATCAATGAGAATATTGGTTACTTACAGACTTACGGATATCTGGAGAGCAGCTGCATCACCACAAAACCATCCCACAATGAATGTTGACTCACAAAAGCTGCATCCCTGGAGTTCCCATCACAACTAAAGAACCCGCTACCTCATAAGGATTCTTCTTCCCAGCAACTATTTACTGTTCATATAANCAGGGAAGGGCAATACACTGTGACTCCTGTAAGTTTCCTAAGCCTCTTGAGTTATAAAAGTTATTGTGAACTTCATGCACTTTGCATAGCTCTGTCTGCCTCCAAGAAGCAATGTTTCACTTCAGAGGAAACAGATGCACAACAGGCTGTGCTCCTTTGCCAGCTGTCCTCTGGGACACTAGTCTCAGGAAAAGTTCTCTAAGTGGCATTTCTTGCTTCCTTTTAGTAGTGCAGAGTGAGCTGGTAACAAGAAAGAAGCAGCAGGAGCTGTAGGCCAGAAGTACATGAGCAGCCAATTAGCCAAGGGGCCAATATGGCAAAGTAGCCAGTTGTTCCAANATTGACCAGACAGCCAAGCTAGTCCAGAGAAAGGACTAGGCAAGAACAATAGAGTCCACAAACAGAGAGGATGGGGAGCAGAGGTTGAGGAAGGATAGAGGACTGTAAAAAGCCAGAGAACNTAACCTTCAAGCTCTGGTTCTTGGAATGGTTCTTGAATGTTATCAAGACTGTAGAGTCAAGGGTCTCTGATGCCTCAGGCCCTGGAGCTGTAATAATGGCCATTGTTAAAGGGGAAATAAATCCCAATACCTGGACCTGTTCAGGTACTGTAACACACACTATTGCCAAAGGATAAGGAATCNCGACTTCCCTAGCCTACAACAAAATAGTAACAGTGCAGACCTTATGATGCCAATACCAGGGCCTGTATAGGGAATACAACTCAACAGGGTACCACTTGCTTCAGTTCTCACTGGTCAGTTGCTCCAGACAGTGNGAAATGTCTTGAAGACTTCAGTGTATACCCACACTCACAACCTTCATTGTGTATAACCATATCCATATTCTCTGTCTGGAAAGCTGAAAAGGACTCCAGCCTAGGAAATTATAAATAAAACCACTTAATGTTCATACTAAATGTTGAAATCACAGTTACTTATGAGATGAATGAATGGATCATGGCTAGAAACTCTCTTCTTAGTTAATTCTAATTAGATGTATATTATTTGTACAAATAAATGTAACATTCTTGTTAATCTACCCAATGGCTAAAATGTGTAAGCACTAAACACTATCCAGACTAGAAGACTAAAGGAGCTTGATGCTTACTTATTATTCNAAACACTTTGATTTATGTAACCTAAATACCCCTACAAAGTAACTGTTGTGAAGTTCATTCTTAGAAGAAATATTAGGACTAGGGAGATGGCTTAGGGGTTAAGAACATTTACTGGTCTTCCACAGGACCTGGGTTCTGTTCCTACCACATATGTAATAACTCACAAACTCCTTTAATTATAGTTTCAGAGGATCCAGCACCATCTTCTGGCCTCCACAGTCTCCTTTATGCATGTAGTGAATATAAACTTATGAAGGTATACACATACACATAAAAATAAACAAATAAATAAATCTTAAAGAAGAAATATTGAATTTAGAAGTTCAGTTAATTTATCCAATGCATTGCAGGCAGAAACCAATAAAAATCAAGATAAAGATCTAGAGTCTAGAGAGATGGATCACCACTTAGAAGCATTTATTTATCTTACAGAGGGGCCAAGTTCAGTCCCCAGCACCCATGTCANGGAGTCTCAGAACCTCAGGCTTCTTGGGGTCCTCTCACTCACACATACCACACACACATACACTTAATTAAAAAATGAAATATTTTTTAAAAGGAAGATAATTACATAGTCAANGTTTTGTGCTTTAATCTANATTATATGTATGGTATTTTCATTTTTCTTTAGAAATAATGAGTATATATCATATGCTTAATCTATGCACCAGAGATTGGGACAAAGGTTGGATATGAAAACACAAATTTTCCTGATGTGTCCTAATTAATACTTTCCCAGGNAATCAGAGATACAATATAACAGAAAACTCATCTGTGTCTAAACATTACACAAAATAGTGTTACAGAATGTACTAGAATCTGAAAATCATTAAATCATTGTAGTGATTAAAGTATTAAAGTATAGTATATTTGAATCACAAATAAAATTTACCAAAATAAAGCAGTTTATTTAAGTATTCTTCATAGGGTATGGGCCCAATGATAAATGTAACTCACAAACCACTTGGAAAGAATGAGTGAAAGATCTATGATTCCCATCCTCAGAAGTAAAGGGAAAAAAAAAGCAAAGGGAACTTCGTTCTACCAGGAGAGGCATAAGCAGCTCTCTAAGAAGTATTGTGATGTTTTGGGGGGAGCTTTTCTGAAATCCTCATTGCTTTGATACATCATTGTAGGGATGATTAATTGTCTGTAGTGTGTTTCTATAGCATTCTAATGTGATCATCTTATTTAGCCTTCTGTCCACCATCCCAAGGTCACTTGGATATATGTATTCAAGTGAAAGCATCATGTGCTTGGAAACAATTTCGTTTCTTAAGTGGATCTCATTCTGCTCACAGCAAGAATGGTCACAAAACCAAATTTTGGATAATTAAAGTAAAGTTTTTCCACATAATTATTACATAATTATTACAAAGGGAAATGGTACAAGACATGTAAATGAGAACTTTCTATTAATATTTTTTCTGTCAAGTTATAAGCTTTTATTTTTTCTTCCCATATTCACTTATAATTTGGAAGAATACAAACCAAGATATATATCATCTGCTATATCAACAGAAGTTGTGAAATTTATCTATAAAGCACTAAATAGTATATTTTCAAGCATTGTGAATCATTATTCAAGTGTTGGATTGGAGCATCAGAGCAATGATAGAGAAAATTGAAGTGATAGCTTTCCCAAAAAGCTTTAGCTACAAAACATAGTTTACCAGCCTTATTTGAAAGTTGAGCTATTGTTTGTAAGCTTCAGGTGTAGAATTCACATGACAGAGACAAAATATGACTACATCTTTTATACCTATTTGCAGTTNATATAAATTTATAAAATCAATGCCAAGAGAGCTCCATAACCAAGGTCTGATAACATTATTTGAGATCTGTGTTAGTACCCTGTAGCTGGAGAACAAATTACTCTAAAATACAGTGACTTGAAACAACATGATGTTTCTGTATGAATAAATATGGAAGTTGAGGAGCTGAGATATAGCTCAATGGTATAGTATTTACTGAGATTCATGAAACACTCAGTGTGATCTTCTATCCTGTAAGAAGAAAACAAAATTACCTCTCAAGAGCAGAATCTAGTTTATTATTGGTTTATTGGCCAGCATTGACTTTTATATGGTCTATTGACCAGAAACCTGATTATTTTTATTCCTATGTACTATTTACCTAATATGATATCTGGTTGACCCACTGTAAGTGGAAGAGACTCAGTGAGCAAGAAAGAACATCCAGGATACAAGCCAGGAACTTTAAATAACATAATTTTATGGCTGACATATAATAATTTCTACATATGCCATTGGTCATACACAACAAACCTGATGTATTGTGGAATGGACTAGAGTAAAGTATGAAGNCAAGAAGCAGAAATCCTTGGATATAGCTTAGATATTGNTTAATACAAGGTATAATCACACCTGAATCTGAAGGAGACCCTCGAACAGTGGGGGCTTCTTCCCAGACCCCAGATTAGGCACAAACCACACCCAAACANGTGTTTTTACAGAGAGATCCTTTATTAAGCATGGAAGAAAAGTTAAAATGGCTGCTTTCTGACTCAGGCAGAAAATTACCTTGCAGGTNTAATTTTTAAGATGGGAAGGGGAAGTTAGAATGGGCTAGGATGCAGTGGTAAAGAGATAAGGGACAAGGGGAANGGATAAGNGGGCAAGGAGAAGGAANAAAGGGTATTTGTCCTGAAGGAACAGAGGACTGCCCCTGGATAGAGAGGAGGTAGCCATGGCACATAGGCAAACAGCAGTTTATTAAGGTAAAAGACGAAACCCATGTTAGGATGTGATAATTTTAGTTGGGCATGTTAATTAGGAGAACCAAAAGGGGCCTTTAATTGCTGAACTTTGGTAGTCAGCCTCAGGAGGANGAAGTGGCCGAATAAAGGAATAGATCTAAGTGGCTAGCTTTAGGAAAGTAATCTAATGGATTTTAGCAAGGCAGAGGGAATGTGGAGAGGGTTTAAGGCCTGCCAGAGCCTTGTGTTTGAGTAGGCTAGTGTCCCTTCAGAATCCTTGCCTACATTTTCAAGTTAGAGCAACTACTTTAAAGTTTTTGGTCCATATGATCTTGTCTATGTACCAGTTTCCTCTGGGACTGAAACAGTCCATCCTGCAGGAGAGCTCCTTAAACCAGAAGGTGAACAACTCAAAATTACTTCACAAAGTTTCTGAAACTGACCAGATTCACTGAGGGTCCTCTCTGCCAGTGTAANCATTAAAAACTGCTCAGAGTCACTCTCAAACAAACCGAGCAGAAAAGAAGATTCTGAGACCACACCAGCGACATGGAAGGGTGGAAGAAGCAGAAACCAGCCCAGCTACCTAGAAGAGGTTTAGACCAAAGTCTCTTGAAAAGGAGATTCTCCAGCCTGCAGGCTGTGCAATGTACTTCAGATTTCCAGGTTTGTGAGCTGTCACCAGTGCTGGGATGAATTTTGGTGATGCAGCTGTCATTGAGTCATTTCTGCTACTGTAAGTCACCCCTCACCCATATTCCTGTAAGTAACCCCAATAAAATACATTAGTTCACCAAGATGGTATTTGATGGGTTGTTGTGGTCTCCCTATTTGGAGTGACTAAACATGCGTCATGTCTCCCTANGAAAAGTTTTGTCACACAATTTATGGTGACTATGGGTTTTTGCTGCTGCATTGTAGGGTCCAGAGGAAACACTGAAGGAAGACCCCAGATTCAAAGAGTATGTAAGAGCAAAGAGCGTTTATTAGTACTCCAGCATGCATGTGGGGTCATTCACTTGTACAAAATGGNGACAACCCTGACAGGAGCATGTAGGCTCCTTTTAAGCACAGCTGGGGGNATTTCAGGAACAGATAAGTCATCTCAAACATAATTGGTCAAGCGAGCAGCAGTTACACTAGTATAATTTTAATTGGCTGAGGTTTTTATCTTTGGACATACTTGGGTAAGTTTCAAGGGGTTTGCAGGTGATGTCCTTGAGACATTGTGGGCCTGACTCAGGCCTTATTCATGCTCTCTCCCTTATCCCTGAATGTAATTTGTTGATAAATGGTTCTTTGTTGGGANAGACATCTGTTTGCCCCTCTCAGAGGACTGAAACCTAAATTCAGTTGTAAAAGCTAGAAAGTTTAAACCCTTCAGCATTAGTTACATTTCTTTGTTTCTGTGAATAAATACTTGGCAAGAAGTAACAAGGATCAAAAGGTTTATCTTGGCCCTTATTATGGGAAGATATGGTCCATCTTGGTAGAACAAAGGTGATGGGCATCTCTGTAGCATCTACTTCTCACTAGAAAGCAGACAGGGATGGCTGATGCTATGGACCTTTCCCACTACTNTTCCGTCTGTATCTCCAGCCCATGGGATAGTGTCCCCATTATTTTAGGTGGGTCTTCTCTCTCCTGTGAAATCTCTGCAAACATCTTCATAGACTGACCCAGAAATGTGTTTANTTAGTGATTCTAAATATAGTTGGTATTTTAATCAAGACTGCCAATTACAGTTTCTTTACTCTATAAGACCTAGAACCACAAAATTTGGGTGTTGTGGTTGGAAGTGACAACAGAGGCAGGAGAGTGGTGAAAACACAGCACTGAGGGAAGCATTAGGACATAAGTTTTGGCAGCCAGGGATGGGGTAAAATTAAGATGAATTCCTGAGAGTAAAGAGGACTGAAAAATGCATTTTATTTGTGCTATCTCTGCTCAGAAAAGAAACACAGGAAATAGAATTAAACACAGCTCCCTATNAAGTTCAGTTTATTACTTGCATGAGCTTAAAAAGCCAAAAATAGCAGAAACTGTAGAAACACAATCCAGACAAGTCATACAGGATAATGTGACTTCAAGGAGATCTCACAAAAGCACAGAAATTACTAAAATTATCTGATTATTGAACATTTAAAGTATGAGAACTACATAGTAGTATTGTGTAGTATTGTGATATAAAAACACATTTGCAACATAACAATCACAGCCACACAGTGGTTCTTCTTTCTTAGAATATCTGACTATATCATGCAACCATTCCCAAGNAAAAGTTATAAGATAGGAATAACATTAGGATTTGTTCATGANGATAAATCATATTTTAGATCTGCTGTTAACATTCACAAGGAATCACATAAGGTTTCCTGACTTTTGCCTGAGTGGGTTCCAATTAGAGTGATTCTCAATGGTTATTAGACATGGCTAATTATGGAAGGTGAAAATATTTAATGTACAAATGAGTAACATAAAGAGCAATGCTCCCAACGTAACAACACTAAGATATTTGCATTTGGTTTTCCAAAACATGCTAAGAGCCAANACATCTAGAAAAGTGCAAGTAATGCTGAAGTTTCCATGTTCTATAAAATTCTATAAAAATTGTTTACTCAATTAAATATCAATACCCCAGGATAAAATATAAATTTCTTACATAAAAGAGAACAATAATGTAGTAACAGTGAAAAAAATAACAATCCAATTTACTAAATAATGTGTAATTTTAGATGATTACAGTATAACTTTCTAATACCAGTAAAGATAATTATTCTTTACATAATGGCCCATCATTATAGCCACTTTACATTCTATTTGCATAATGGGAATCTTATTTACAACANAGTAATTTTATGAATAATAGGTATATTTTATTTAAGCCAAAACTGAAATTGCTTTACAGAAAGAAGGCATTTGAAACCTACAGTGGCAAACATTTTATTACTGAAATGTACATGTTTTTAGGACCACCTGTTTAAATAGAATTATTTCATTTACATATTAGTAGTAATGTCATCAAATTAATAGTGCAAAAATATAGTTAAAAAGTACAAATTGTCTTAGAATTATTTGATGAGTGAAAGATATTCCTTGATTGATAAGTTGTTAAAAGCACTGGGTGACTAGAGAAAATTATTTGGCATATAAGTGTGTGTGTATGANTGACTGTGCATAATTGCCCAAGTCACATGGGAGATACTCTTGTCTTCACGTTCCATCTTCACACAGGAGTGTTCTTACAATGATATTGTATATCAGGCTTACAGAAGTTCTGGGGATCCACCTGAAGGTCATTACAATTACTTATCAGGCAATCTACTCATGGAGCAATCTCACCAGCTCACATACAGTGATTGCAAAGAAATGTCAACTTCCATGGTTTGTGCTTATTGACACTAAGCCTAATATATTCACATATGAACTAAATATGACTCTAATTTCATTAAGTACAGAAATTACTACTTTCCTCCTGTAGTTCTCTTCTTGGAAAGCTGGATTTCCCATCACTTCTCTACTTAGCCCAATAACGACCGTTCTACTTGTACCTTCTGTTTCTATTCTTTGAACAGTTTTACCACCTCACATACTTAGAATCAGTGTTGACAGTCACTATCTGTTGACTTACATGTTTGATAGATGAAAATACAAAAGCAGTGTGCATTAAAAAAATTAAGGAACTGTGCTTTGACTTTTCCACTTTTCTTGGGTAAATTGCATGGGCTGCAATANTTTGATGATGCTAATCATAGAGCAGGACAGTTGTAGTGAGCCACAGAACTCAGAATGTCACAGGTTGATGGGAATAAGTAAACACTATGGTGTGTTGTGTTGGGAAGCTGTGGTTTCCAGTAACTTGGATTTTGGAAATGCAGTTCTAGATGATATTTGCAAATTTCACCAAGGCCAATCTAGCACTTCCTTCTTACTTCCATCCAGAGTAATTTCTGTCTCATTTGTTAAGAACAAGGGAGCTTGCTTCTTCTTGAATTTCATTTTCATTTCATAAACCTTACCTACCTTACCTACTCCTCTGTCTCTGATAAATCATAGAGAGCATCTGTAAATTCAAATGTTGTCTTTTAAAAATGACTAGATAAAGTGATGTCTTTAAAGAACATTTGAAACTCATAAACATGANGTTGATCCTATTGCTCTCATTATTTTCCTCCATAGAAATTCAGTTTCTTCTAGAATCTCACATGGAAGTCTCTGGCTGAAAGAGAAAACAACTCAAATAGAAAAGTGACAATAAGAATAAGAATACCACAAGGGGCTGGGAATGTAGCTCAGTGGTAGAACATTCGTAAAGCCTTTTAATACTCAATTATTAGGACAAAATAAAATAAGATGTGAACCATTATTAACTGACAGCATTATTTTGCTGTGCNTGTTTTACATTTGATTCCTATACAACTACATTGATTAACTGCTGTACTCAATTATTGACATTTTACTCTAAGTAAGTCCTTAGATGTCTGGGAAATTTCCTCTAAGGACCCCGTGATACAGATATTATATCCATGTAAAGGTGAGCTGACCATGTATTTTGTGCTGGTATGTTTTAGGAAGATTGAGGTGCCTCGATTTTCTGCCTTAGCTTCATCTCAGTGATGTCTTCTAATTACATGACTTTGTGCACATGTGCACTCTCTCTAAACCATGGCTGCATGTTTGATAACTGGCAAGCCCAGGAGGACCTTTCTGTAAAGGGTGAGCAAGATAGTAGAGGGGGGACTTTGACTCGTGAATAGAAAATGTTGACCAATCACAAAACGAATATTCTCTGAATATTTAAATTACATTTGAATAAAAAAGGGACTCCAACATGCTTTTTAAATTATGTGTGGCAGTTTAGCCCTGCTANGTTCAACCTGAAAATGCAACAAATTTAAAAGGATCTTGTGTTTTTATTATTTTTAATGACTGATAATTAAAACATAAAGAATACCTAACGTGGATAATGATGCCCTCCATTGAGTATTGGGAGTAGAAATGGGATTGGCATAGAGGTTCCATGAGGCTAAAGACAAAATTCTTCGTTTTTTTTTAAGTGTATTTGTTGTTGTTTTTCACTTTTTATACATCTCACATTTTCCCTCTGCTCTCCAGTTTAGGTTACTGACAAATTCATGATAACAGAAGAACAGATGGGAAAGGAAAGACCACTCTGTCCCTTTGACAGTCCAATAGAAAGCCCTGACTTAAAACAGCAAAAAGCAAAAGGCAACACAATAGGAAACAGGTGACATCAGTAAAATGTTCAAATAATTGAAGGGGATACAGGAAAATGAGCACTAGTATTCATCTCCATAGGCAACCTAAGAACAGATGTCCACAGCGATTAATGTCATGACTTCCCTATGATAATGGNCTGTGATCTCAAATTTTGAACCAAAATAAACCACATCTTGCTTTAGTTTACTTTGTCAGAGTATTTTAACTACAGTACAGGATTAGCAATTAGCACAACCCCAAAGTCCAGGACTGTACCCCAAGGGCTACTGGGTGCCTTGAAGGGACTTCAGTAGGAAGGGATGGGATTCTATGTATATTTTCAGATAAAACTTAAAGAATCACTGCGAGAAAGAAAAAGGGGGACACTGGCAGGTGAAGGGCATCTCTGGAGATCAGGGATGCAGGAACATTTCGTGAAGGGCAAAACTTANGGTTTGTCCTACCTGGGTGCTCTCAACTTAGAGGCCTTCTGTTAACTTNAAAGGTGGAATTCCCCTTTTCTGATAATCACCTTTGATGGTTCCCTACCTTCTCCCATTCCCNTACCCATTTCCACAATATTAAGATGAGTCAGGGCATTTCTACTCCCTGAAAAGCTCAAAAGTTAGTAAAGACAAAGCTTATACTCTACTCAGGGTATGAATTTCTAAGAAGAGATGAAACTAAGCATGAGTTTAAGAGCAAGGGCATGGTTAGGCAACAGCAACACTGGTCTACTTGTCCACTGCTAAATTAGGGCATTACTTAGCTCTTTGAACTGTCTTCTGGTCCAAGCAAATTCTGCATAAAACAAAGAATGATATCCTAGAATGGAAAAAACTCTCCCACTCCCCAACATTACAGGCCTCATGTGGGTCATTAGTGAGGAGGCATTTCGGTATCTTAAAGAAGAGGTATCTCTCTCTCTCTCTCTCTCTCTCTCTCTCTCTCTCTTCTCTCTCTCTCTCTCTCTCTCTCTCTGTGTGTGTGTGTGTGTGTGTGTGTGTGCGTGTGTGTGTGGTGTAACCAGCAGTAAAACTCTAGTGGTATTTCNCAGATGNTATCTTTCNAAAGGCTGGACAGTGAGCTTCAGGGATCCACCTGGCTCTGCTTTCCTAGCACTGGAATTACAAGTGCATGCTACCATGCTTGAATTTTATATATAGATTTAGAGGATCAAATTCAGGTCTTTATACTTGCATAGCTAGTATTTTACTAACTGAGGTATCTCTTGAGCTTCTAGGTGGCTTTGATTGTCTAAGTCAGCTGCAATAAGTCTAAGCTTCTGTGTGCAAACAGGTAATGAATCTGACCCAGACACTGAGTCTTTGCTAAGTTTTAAGTTTTCCAGAAATCAAAAGTATTTGTGAGATTTTAAATAGAGAAAATATACCTACCTTCTCTAGACTTTGCTTCCAAAGTGGAGACTCTTATCTCTAAGCAGTGTTCTTTGTGAATTTTCTTTGTTGCTTGACAGTCTCTACATGACGTGTGAGAGCTGACCAATATGTACAGACATGGCTCAGCTAAAATTCCTGACCTGTGGGAGGGTAGAGANGGTCAGAGCCCATATGGAAGTTCAACAGGACTCAAAGAGCTGCTCTCAGTTTTNAGGAAGACAGCTCTGTGACCTTTTAGAATAAAGGGTTTGTTCTGATTTGGCAGCCTGGTGGGACCTTAAATACTACAAAAGTTTGGTCCTGATGAGACAGGACAAGAAGAGAACCAGGACCTGTTACTGTACTCTGCAAGACAAAAGCCTAAAGACTGGAATCTCTGTTCCTGGTATGTGGGCAATATGTAGAAGAAGGTCCTGGAGAGTTCATGGAGCACATGAGAAATAGAACTGCCATGCATGGCTTGTGGAGATTTGTATGCTTGTTTGTTTTCTTACATTTGATGTCTTATGCCCACTATAGGACAAGCAATTCTACTGCACAAGGGAAATGAATACTTGTATCTCCCAAAAGACCAAAATGTGTGTGTAAGTACTCAAATCAACACATTAGCAAATAACAAGACCTGTATTAGAATTTCAGAGCACTATTTGTTGATAACGAGACATGGACTCTTGAACTACAAGAAATAAAAAAATAATAATAAAAATAAAATACAAGAGGTATATATCCCAAAAGAGGAGGCTTAGAGCTACACATCATTTTATATGGAGGATAAAACCAGAATGACTATGGGTCATGACATCTTCTTAGAAGCCATATCCTTTTCATGTTTATACTATATTTCATTTTAATGTTAACACTGGCAAAAAATATATNTAGCTGGTCATACAGTAAGGGAAAAGTGCAGATTAAATCCTTGGTTTGTTCCACATTTTAAAAAAATCTTTGTGTAATGAACAGACATTAATCANAATCATTACTTGATTGCTCAACTGGTCTCACAAAACAGAAGAATTTTTTTCCTGTAAATGAATATTCATATNATTTTTTTCTATTTATGAAATTTATATAAGTATAAAGATTAAGTATTCAGTAAAGATGACTGGCATTTCAGTANGTATTGGTGGGGTCAAATATTTGTGTGTATTATTCTGACACAAGCCCTTTTCTGGAATATATTCTACTCTACTCCTATCCCTTCTCTTTCTCTCTCCCTCCCATACTACTGCTCTCTCTCCTTTTGTCCTACCCACCCCGGGGGGTTCTATCTTTTCCTGTTTCTCTGTATTTAATGAGACAAAATTCATTTTTTGAATTTTGAATTTTTGAGTAGGCAGAATCCACTTAAATCTGGCACTGAAATCTCCTGCCCAATCAGCTCAAGTCAAAGAANATAAACATAGCAGAGTACATTCAATTTCTTATTTTGTGACATGANGACATAGCATGATTTGAATAAATAACTTTACACAGCTGGAATGGACATAACCAAAATTGATGGAAGTTGAGCAGAGAAAAATTAATTACTGCTTGCAAGTAATCCTAATAAATGACTATGATAACAATTAGCATAAAAATCTATTTCCCCATGGTGTTCTGGACACTCATCTTCCTCAACATTAAGATAAAATTACAAATACTGATATTATGGAGCTATGTATATGAGTATATAGATTGCATAAGTCTATTTTTTTATTTTTTTTAAAGATTTATTTATTTATTATGTATACAGTATTCTGGCATGTAGCCTACACACCAGAAGAGGGCACCAGATTTCANCGTAGACGGTTGTGAGCCACCATGTGGTTGCTGGGAATTGAACTTGGGACCTCTGGAAGAGCAGCCAGTGCTCTTAACCTCTGAGCCATCTCTCCAGCCCCCGCATAAGTCTATTTAAACTTCACAGAAATGTTTTAAAGTTATTCCAATAAATTGAAAAACATACAGTAGCTATGAGAGGGAAACTCAAAATCATAAAGCTAGAAATTGTTCATAAAGGGAATTATATCTAATATATAATTTCTAAGATAATAAATCCTTATTCCCATTTACAGAATAAATCAGTAAATTATGTTATATCTCTAAAACAGATTCTCANGATACTATACAATTAGTGAACTTGTTACACAAAGCAGCATAAATTAATATGAAACAAAATTTAAAACCATATTGAGTATGCATACTTAGAGCATCAAAGAAGCAAGGAAGCAAATGTGAAAGTCTAGATATTTTAACAAAATATTTTATAATACCATTTGCATACTTGACATATTTCACATATAAAATCACACACGCACACACAATACTAAGAAGAGACTAGCTGGAGTTATAGTGATGTGCCATGGGAACTCCAGGACACACAATATATGTTATAATAACTAAAATTGGTGCATGTAGTTTTCCTAAGAATTTCAACCAAGGACCAACTCTAAAGTCAGGTATGGTAGGAAGGCAGACAGTCTTTAAAATGTTTATTATATTTACCTACATATTTTCCTTATAACTGTGGTAGCTTGAATGAGAATGGCTCCCATGGACTCATACATTTGAATACTTTGTCCCCAGCTGGTAGAACTGTTTGGGAAAGATTAAGAGATGTGATCTTGCTTGGAGTTCAAGACTCTTGGAAATCCCAGACTTTCTCTCTCTCTCTCTCTCTCTCTCTCTCTCTCTCTCTCTCTACCTCATGATTCTGGCTCAGGATGTGATCTTTCAGCTGTCCTTCACTCTGCCATCATGGACTCTAACCCTCTGAGATCAGAAGCCTAATTAAATACTTTCTCTAACAAGTTGCCTTGGTCATGGTACCATATCAATAGAAAAGTAACAAAGACAGTGAGTGTTGGCTATAACCACTAAGGGAAAACATGATCTTGTCTTAAATTAATAAAGTATGAATTATAATTACAGCAGATATTCTTTATCTACAGGGTATACATCCCAAGATTCCCACTAATAGCTTGAAGTTTTTACTATATGTGCATAATTATTATAACTTTTAATTTTTAAGCAAGAATAGTGAAATATGAGAAAAGCTCGTATGGATTTCAACTCCTTTCTTCAACAATTTCACGATTTGTTCTACCTGTAAAACTTAGCAACCTTAACATAATAGTTTTTTTGCATTATTAAATCAGAATTTTTTTCTTTTCAAAGAATCTCTCTTATTTGTTAGAGATATTTTAAAAGTNAAATAAGATTTACTTGGGACACAGTTGATGTCAAACCAAAACAGCTCATCTGGTAACCAAGGCGGCTATTAAAAGAGTAATGGTGGAGAGTTCTACATCTGGCCAAACGAATCATTTAGCCTTATGGTGGGACTGAGCAAGACAGAATGAGATTTTAATCACACTGCTCAGAGAAGCATAAATTTAAAATTTACAGATTGTTTACTTTTGGATTTTCCCATTAATTTGGGGCAGACCATTATTAAACCAATGATATACCCAGTCACTTCTTTTTATTATATACAAGCTGGTTTCATCTCTTGTGTACTGGTANAGGATTCCAAACAATCATCCCTAATTTACACATTGCCATTCACTGGACAACTTCCCATGTAACTATCAGTATGTGGTTTATTCACAGTTGTAATACGAGCATCAGTTGTTTTCATTTTCTTTAGATTGTATCTCAAATCCACATTATGGCTTATATATCTATCTAAACAGGCTATCCCTGGATCAAAAGTCCTTTACTACTGTATTGTGAACTCATACCCTAGGCACTACCTTCTTTTCGTGCTTTGAAAGCACCAGGCCTGTACTCAATACATGGGCATAAATAGAAATAAATTCTTCTACTTTTATACTTTCTTCTTCTTTTGTGCTTTACTTTTACTTAAATAAGTAAATGTCATCCTATAGATATTATTTTGAAGGCTTAAAAATAAAATGACAGCCACAAAGTTTCTCAATATCTTTCTCAATATCCCAGTAACTTGTCAAGCCTTATTTTATATGTGCTTGCAATCACTTAGCAATTATAACAAATGCATGTGAGCAACTAATGTTCTAGTAAGTTAGTAAGTTGCTTAATATCTGCCTTTTCAGTTGAACATAAATTCCCACTGAGGGAGAATCTAGCTTTCTTTTTTCTTTTATGTCAGTTCATCACCAATGTTTCTTACAGTGCTTTTTGAATAATTTGGTCAATGAATTGAATATTAATGGATGCATAAAAATAAAGTTCATCGTTTCTTAATAAAGTATGATTTCTCTTTCACATTCTGACATCTGTTAAGTTTAAGGGAAAAAGAAAATTCTCTATATTACAACATAGCACANTCAGACAGGATAATTTGAAGAAAGGATATTCAAAGGTTGTTTAAAAAGCTGTGGGTAGAGAATTGGGAAATCAATTCAGGATAATCCGGTATTAGGAAAGCCATTGCAAATCCAAATCAAAAAAGANATNTAAATAATAATGGAGAAAACACACTTTATAGCTNTTGGTGGTAGAATGTTCTTAACCCATTGTTATGTATGAGGAAATGAAGGTAAAAAGCACCATCCCTCACATAGCACCCCAAACACACACACNGTAAAAGCTCCTGAANGTCTCATCTTTTCATGAGACCCAAGTNGAAGGCAGAGGACAAGAGAATACTGTGGATGCAAAGTGTANTGCAACAATAACAACTTTCCACTCCAGAACACAGAGCATGAGAAGGTGAAACACTGACTCAGGAGGCCAGATATGTTTAGCACAAATTACAGTTTAAGATGCTGTCTGCCATGTCTAATAGCACATATAGTTAAATCAAATATAACATGTATTAACTTTTGTAACTGTGATAATATTTACCTGATTAGTTAATTGCAAAAATATTTAGGTATGCACAACAATACATCAATTTTTAAAGATATAGTAGTAACTGTCAGTTAAATTGAAACATCTACTTTTCACCATAACAAAGACAGTAAGAATACCTAACTCTCATGGGAATAGAGATACATGATTCTAACTTTATTTATATAACATNTAAATCTAGAAATAATCACATTATTANAATGATGGAATTGAAACACAAAAATCTCACCACNATCCAATGATCTATTGGCATTTGATGAGTNCTGGGAGAGGGGAGTCAGATTTCTTTAATGATATAACCCCTGGTAGGTTGTCTACACTCTAGAGCAGGNCCAACCTCCAAAAGTAGTAAGGATAGACAAACTAGAGTCAATGAAGAGAAAAGAAGGAAAAAAGGGGAANTCAAGGTTGGATGGATAAGGAGGTGAGGGAGGAGACTGAACNTAGTAGGAGGTGTGGGGGTGAATAGGAGTAAAATACAGTGTGTAGAATTATAAAAGAACTAACAAAATACTTTAAAAGAGTATANATGTATTGAAAATAGTAAATATTTAAGAGTTGTAATTTCTTCAGAGTATAAGAAACATGCCATGGCTAAAAGGCAACAGGGAGAGCCTTTTCACACCAGGTAATTATTAGTAGAAAACAAAATAGCTGGCANCTGCCTTCATCACATCACCAAATTAGTAATAGTCATTCTGTTGTATCTGTTCTTGTTTTCTTTACTATTTCACNGAGATTCACTTCATATGTCTAAATAAAGATTTTGAACACTTTCCTGAGATGCTATTCATAGTTGGGTGCCCATAGGTTACTAATTATAAATGTTTCTAGACAAGTTTCATTCAATATACACACACACTTGCATTCAACAAGTTTTATGAAAAATACTTACAATTACTTTGTAACACTCTCAAAATTTCATTCTATTATACTTTTTCTTTTACAAATCCCTAATATATTTTGGAGTATGTATCAGTCAGGGTTTTCCAGAGGTCAGAATTTATAGCATCAATACTTTTCAGAAGGGGATTTATTATATTGAATTACATAATAAGATCTATGTAANCCAATATTGGCTAGCTCACTAAGACTATGAATCTGGTAGATTCTTAGTCCACGAGGCTGGATGTCTCAGTAATCCTAATCTGTTNCTGAAGACCTGGAGGAATCCTAGAGAACCACTGGTTTTCATTTCGTATTTTGCTCCATTTTTCTCTTTTCCTTTTTTACTACTTGTGTACAAAAATCTAACATTCACCAGGAATTTATCATAATGTAATTTTCTCATTTCCTTAGATATACCCATTCTAATCCACTTTCATAAGTAGAAAATACAAATTTTATAATATAGAGCCTTAGACATGTAACTTATACTAAAAATACATCTCTATAAAGATATTTCTGGAGTACATNTTCTCTTACTATCTCATTCATCCTTTTTTTAGACACTCCATCTCCTATAATTACTAGGAAAGATCACTAATTTATAAAAAAATTCAAATTTCCTCTTAATATTCCATCAGGGTGGAAGGACAAGTATAGGTATTATAAAGTAAAGCATGTATTACATGACTCTGTCTTCCACATTGTAGAAAATATTGCTTAGGTAACCCTAGAAGAAGAGACTGTTAGAGCATCAAAGAGCACTTAGAAAGCATAGTAACATCCAATGGAGTGCTAGCTTCTGTATCTGGAGTAGGTATAAGTCACTTCAGTAGGCAGATAGGGAAAGTAAGTGACACAAACACACAGAGCACAAGCCACAACACATGAGAGTAATCTTCTATCTACAAGGGTGAATTAGAAACATATTCTTTCCTGAATGATACAAACAATTATCAAATAAACTACTGTCGCTCTCCTGAGTGACACTTCTTACTGACTCGAGAGTTGAAGAGATCCAATGGCAGTAGAGATCTGTGGGTTTGAAAGCACACTCATAAGGGCAGAGAGTGGCCAGAAGCCAGATGTGAAGCTCTGACATCTATGAGTTTTGCTTCTGTTAAAAAAAATCCTATCTCTTTTGCCTCCAAAACTTCCAATGAAGGCCTCATGCCCAGCCCTATTCCTAGAAGGAAATCACAGTGTAAATCACAACCATATATTATGCTTGCTCTTTCTTCTGCCTCAAACAACCCACCATCTTGTTCGTATTCACTGGGTTGGTATGACATAGCACTGACTTATAGAGAAGTCTCTTCAAAAGCCATAATTTGTTTTCAATGTCTCTCTTCTGAGATTTTTCAAATCTTTTTTTATAACATTTAGTATATTTGTTTTCATAAATTATTTTGTTTTACTCTCTAAAGCCACAAACATAACTATTGCAAAATATTGTTTAAGATTTGTGTCTGTATTGTAGTGAAGAGAATTCACTTATCNTGTTATAGGCCCAATCTCCAGCATGCATATGTATATATTCACCACATGATACNGATTTCCTGCTATATTTATCTGTTATCCCAACTAAACTATATTCCTGAGAGCAAAGTTGAGTATTTTATTGTTGACTGTGTACTCTCAACACTTACCTAATGCCGGATGTATTACATATTTAGTCAACTTTGTTCAGTAAATGCTGTTACGTGTTTCTACCTTACCGCTCTGAAATCTNTACATTTTCATGTCCCCACAGCTAATTGACCTCAAAATCAAAGGGTGAATGAGAACGCCTCATGGAGTCATATTAAAATGCATTATATGAATNATGCATGGCAATTCTGATATCTGTTCTGTTTATGAGTGTATGCTTCAGGAATGACACAAGGAATTCTAATTTTTTTGTGAATTGACTTGTCAAAGAGCCAACTAATTGATCATGTTTATAATTCNTATAATGAATGACTCTAACTCATGCATAGAGGAAGGTACAGTTGCTGTCACAGAAAATGATCAATCATTTAAGAATTAATTTCAGCTAAGCGTTCACAGATAAATTAGATCACTTTTGCCATTTGAATATCTGCTTCGCCTCATCACTTTTATGACTTCTCTTCTCTTTTTGTGAGGCTTGTAAGCTTTCTGCCTACAAATTTGACTCAGTAAAANAGACCATTTGAGACACATTCNATTGTTCACATCTTAGGGGAGAAAAAAATCATTAAACTACTTACCAATTGAACGTAATTTAGCACCCTGCTAGCTTACCAGGCAACACGTTTATTCAGCCTGATGCACTGTGCTCTCATTTCCAGCAACAGAAACCGGCTGCTTTTCACAGTCAATAACAATTTACAGATAAAAATCAATCTGTTTTACTGAACTGGATTGCAGGACACTTTATGAGTATTTATGTTTACAACTTGATTTTTTTCCCCAAAAGCAAAACAACTTTTTTTAAACTACAATTTGTTAAATATTTTAAAGTTTTCTTCCCTTCCTAGGAATTATCTAACAATGCTTTTTGAAGAATTCGACTTCCATATCTCCACCTTAATTTGCATTCTTGAAAAGACAGAGTATCTTTAAATAGCCCAGGCCACACAAACTCTCAATCTTCCTGCCACAANCTTCTAAGTGCTGGGATTATAGATAAAGGCCACCCAATACTGCTAGGACCTNTTACAAACTATATTTAATGTACATTCCATGAAAGCAACACCTGCTTGTAGTATATGAATTACAAAATTAAAACAGTGACAAAATTCCTTAAAACTAGCAGAGAATAGATCAAAGAAAACTGAGACCTGAGTCACCAGATTGTAGAAGAAAATGTCCTGAGCTTAGTGGGACAAGACATTTCTTGACTCTTTGGTAATTCTGGCCTGGCTCAGAAGATNAGAGAAAAGTGAAGCTGGGGATGTTCATAACCTTCCCAACACTNAGACAAAAATCTGATTAAAAAGTCATTACAGAGCACAACATATAACTCAGGTAGAGCTCTTGCCTAGAATGCATGGGGCTATAGATTTAATTCCCTAATCCATAAAAAAAGTCATAATAAATTCTACTTTCTCTACAATTAATATATACTTTAAAATGTGGANTTTCAAACTACTGGGATAGCCAGAAAGATTTAAGAAAAAGAAGCCACATGTATTTAAGTTACCTGTGTTCTGATAACAGGAGCTGCCAAGCCTGACGACAGCAGTGTGGTACCTGGGATCCAAAAGGTGGAGGGAGATAACTGACATCTGAAAATTGTCCTCTAATCTCCACATACATGCTGTGGCATGTACCCACTACACACACACACACACACACACCAAGAACTATTAAATAAGGAATGAAAAATGTTAAAGGAAAATGTTAATAAATGAAGAACTTCATAGCTGAGCTTAATTATTGCTGAAACAGGAAAAAAGAAAGAGAGAGAGAATTGTGGAACAGAAAGTCCACAACATATGTGTAGATATGACATGGGAAAAAACAGAAAAGAAAAACTGAATATGATATCAATGGGTAACTTAAGGACCAAACATGATTGGTTATGGAGTCCAACATTAATAGGTTTGATACAACACTTGAGATGCTCTTGGAATTAGCCGAACTGTTCTAAGAGTTCATTGTAGATCTGAGCAGCTCTAAATCAAGGCTCACTTGGAGCTCCTTATAGCATGTGCCATGGATGTGCTGCTCCTCTGTGGGCTATTTGTCTGTTTATATAATTACCCTTGGCTTAACTTTCAGAAACATTTCTCCAATCACATTTGCAAAACAAAAATTTGTGCAGTGGTCAAGAGAGACAGAAGTCAGCAACATTATGTTAGTTGAAAATAGAGCAATAATTACATAGACAAAGATGAAAAGAATAAAAAAAATAAAAACAGATTTATTGATCAATTGAATCAAATTGAAGATCTAGACATNAATCTACACATCTGTGGACATATGATTTTTGATAAAGAAGCCAGAAATAGACACTGGGAAAAAGAATACATCTACAACAAATTATGCTGCCCAAACTGGATATTTNCATATTGATGAATGCAAATAGATCCATAATTTTCATCCTACACAAAACTCATGTCCAATTGAACCAAAGACCTCAACATAAAACCAGATACTCTGAATCTAATAGAAGAGAAAGTGGGGAATAACCTTGAATGCATTGGCACAGATGATGACTTTCTCAACTGAGCATCCTTAGCACAGGCACTAAGATCAGAAATTAATAGATAGGATCTTACAAAATGGGAAAGCTTCTGTAAGGCAAAGCACATGGTCATTTGGACAAAGAAGCAGCCTACAAAATAGAAGAAGATTTTTACCAACTCCACTTCTAATACAAGATCAATATCCAAAATACTAAAAAAAAAAATAGAAAAAAAACTCAAGGAACTAGACACTAACAAACCAAATAATTGAATTTTAAAATGTGGTACAGATCTAAACAGAGAATTCTCAATAGAGGAATCTCAAATGACTGAGAAATGCTTAAAGAAATGTTTAACATCCTCAGCCATAAGGGAAATGCAAATCAAAACAACTCGGAGATTTCATCTTATGCCTGTCAGAATGGCCAAGATCAAAAACAAAAGTAACAGTTCATGCTAGTAAGGACAAGGAACAAGGGAAATGCTCCTCCATCGCTGGTGGTACTGTAAACTTGTAGAGTCACTTTGGAAATCAATACGGATATTTCTCAGAAAATTGCAAATCTATCTACCCCNAAATCCAGCTATACCACTCTTGGGCATATATCCAAAGGATGCTCAATCATACCACAAGAACACTTGCCCAACTATGTTCAAAGCAGCTTTATTCTTAATAGCCCGAAATTGGAAACAACCTAGATGTGCCTCAAACAAAGAAAATGTACATATATACAATGGAATATTAATCAACTGTTAAAAAATGACACCATGAAATTTGCATGTAAATGGATGAAATTAAAAAAAATCATACTAAATAACCCAGATGCAGAAAGACAAACATAGTACATATTCACTTATAACTGGTTATTAGCCATGAAGTAAATGATAACCAAGCTATAATCACAGACCCAGAAAAGTTAAAGAGGAGGGCTGTAGGGGGGACACTTGGATTTTCTGGGGAAAGGAAAATAGAGTAGATTTTGCTTGTAGATTGGGGGCAGGTGGGAATGGGCAGGAGGGATCANGTGTGGGGGCATGCAATGGAGGAAGAGAGTGTGGGGAGATACTCCTGGAAATGGGGGAAGGGCAGTGTGGAAACCCAGTGCAGGTGAAACTTCCTGGAATTTATGAGGATAATCCTAGCAAGCATTCCAAGTAATGGGCAATATGGAATCTGAACTGGCCATCTCTTGTTGCCANGCAAGGCTCCCAGTGATAGTAATGGGATGCATTCAGATGAGTTGCTGGCTGAGGGGTTTCCATGGAGATCCCCAAACAACTTAGGCTGATGATAGGACAGAGGGTTGCTCCCTGCAAATGGANAGCAGAGCCCTATTGCCTAGGACAACAGTCACACAGCTCATTAAATGTGGAGAGGTCGAGCAGGTGCCAAAATGGAGCTTTTACCCCTCCATTCTGGTCTCTTTGGCATGGGAAGTTACCTGTAGGCTATTGAAAGAGAAACCGGACACCAACCCAACCACAAAACCCTCCACCTATAATCTGTCCTTCCTGCAAGATATGCTGGGGCAATGGTGGCACAGAACTTGTGGGAGTGGCCAACCAATATTTGATTTTACTTGAGACCCAAACCAAGAAAGGGAGCCCATGCTTTACACTGCCTGGATGGCCAGGAACCAGAGACTGGATAGCCCAGAGACCTAGGATATAATAAAGCATGACTGGAAAAAAAAATCAATGAAATGATTCCTAATGATATTCTGCTATTCTCATTAGTGCCTTGTCCAGTCATTAGGGAGGCTTCACCCTGCAGCAGATGAGAGCAGGTACAGAGATACATATNCAGACATTATGTGGAGAGTCTANATTGGAGGTCTCCATGGGATCCTTCCCCTCAGANATCAGGAATCCCAGAGAAGATGGGCAAGTAAGTTTGTAGGAGCCAGAGGGTGTCAAGGACTCCAGGACAACATGGCCCACAGAATCAACTAAGCAGAGCCCCTATGGGCTCACAGAGACTGAAGTAGCAAACATGTTTTTTTTTCTTTTGGGCCACTAACCAGCTCCCAAATCATTACACAGAAACTTCTTCTTAGTTATGAACACTTGGCCTAGTTTAGGCTCATTTCTGGCTAGATATTTTAACCATTTCTCTTTATCTACCTTTGCCTTGAGGCTTTTTCCTTTTCTTTCTGTATATTTTACTTTCACTGATTCTCATGTCTTGCTGGCACTAACTGCCAGTCTTCTTTCTCCTTCTCTCATTTTTCTTTTTCTTTTTCTTTTTTTTCTTTTTTTGGTTTTTTGAGACAGGGTTTCTCTGTGTAGCTTTGTGCCTTTCCTGGAACTCA
>LZPO01097914.1:0-13181 GCA_001675575.1 Neotoma lepida
TTTATTATTCCAGTCATTTTTTTCCTCTGATGAGAGTAGCCGAGGACAATTGGGATATGAGTATGAACAGTCTTCAAACTTGGAGAGGGAAATTCTTCAATGTGCTTTGCTCTTCATAGATCACGTATACAAGGAAATCTGCCCAGCCTCAAATGAAACAAACAACCTTGTGCATCTTTTCAACTCGTCATTTGAATAGAATGCACCTGCTCTCTGAAGAACATTATTGCCTTCTGGAAGTGCTCCATTCGTAATAAACTGTTGATTTTTTTTAAATCAAGATTACTGTGTGCTTCAGGGAATTTAAATATATTTAATTGAAAGCATTCAGGACTATCCATTATGCAGTCATGATAGACCACATAATATATTCAAGCCAGAAGTGGAGAAAAATAATGTATTTAAGGAGAGCTCTCCTGATAGGGCAACCCTGTAATGTTGAAAGATCATTAATTAAACTACTTTGTTGCTTTATCTTGCTTAGTGGAACAGGGAAATTTTAGAGCTGGTGAGTCCTTCAATATTCTCTAGTGTAAGCTATTCATTTCAAAGGTGAAGGACTAGGAGTGAGACGTATATTTCTTAAGTCCATTCACATGGCATTTTAAGAAAAGAAAAGATTGTATTCAATTTTCTGATTTCTAATTTGAGTTATTCAATTTCTTAGAAATCATTTGATGATTCCTACATTAAAAAATAGAAATACAGTCAGCCTTTCCTCTCTATGAGTTCTTCATCTGTAGATTTCACAATGAAACATTAAAAAATTAGTATATATCTACTCAAGTTTCTCTTCAGATCATATAAAACTACTGCATCTATATTAAACATACATAGGTCTTTAATTTTTTATACTTATTTATTTTATTTAATGTGTATGAGCTTTTTGTCTACATGTATGAATGTGCACCACATGTGTTCCTGGTCCCCATGAAGGTCAGAAGAGGGTATTAGATTCCCTGGAACTGGAGTAGGGATGGCTGTAAGCCAGCATGTGGGTCCTGAGCACCAAACCTGGGGCCCTCTGTAAGACCAACAGTGCTCTTAATAGCTTAATTCAAAGACTTTTTTTTTTTTTTTTGGCTGTTGTCTAGATGATGTAGCATAATAACTATTCACATATCATTTGCATTGAATTTGGTATGTTTGGATTGTCAGAGGTGATATAAACACATATGGAGAGTATTCCTAGCTCGTATGCATTAGATATACCACTTTGTTAACAGGTCTTGAATACGTATGGGTTTTCGTATCCCAGGTTTCCTGGAACCAGTCCCTTGAGGACAGTAAAGAATAACTATAGTGATTTTGTTCAATGGGTTGTAGAAAATATCAAATGATCAAATAAAAAAGCCACTGTCCTTTGATTAGTAAGTGGCTCATTATTCTGTCTTCCATTACTCTTTGTCTGGACAACAAGAGCTTCAGTTGTACATGGTTCAAATGGTTAAAATGTAAATACTTAATGTGCCTAAAGACCTCCAATTACCTCATCTCCTATACACTCAATACCACCCTAATCTTAGAAGATCTATACACACACATTTCTACTGGTGAGGCTTTCAGACTGTGTATTCCAATCTCTTCATCCCACTGAATAGTTAATGCAGCTTCATTTATCCCATAGTTTAGGAAAAGGGTGTATAGGATGTAGACATAAAGGATATATAGAACCTAGAGAAAGGAAAATTGGTTTTGCAATGATTGGATTTGCTATCATGTGAATTTTGGAACATACACAAGTCAAATTAAATTTTCTTATACTTCTGTTATTTTTTAAGATTATAATATCATTACATCATTTCCCCTTCTCTTTTCTCCATCCAAACCCTCTCATACACCCTTGTATCTTATTTAGGGTTTCTGTTACTGAGATGAAACAGCATGACCAAAAAGGAGGTTGGGGAGGAAAGGCTTTATTTGGCCTCTATTTCCATATTACTGTTCATCATTAAAGGAAATAAGGAGAGGAACTCAAGGCAGGGACCTGGAGGCAAGAGCTGATGCAGAGGCCATGGAGGGGTGCTTGTAGTCAGACTTTCCTTTGGGCCACCAGCTCACAAATAATGACACAGAGACTTATTATTAATTATGAAAGCTTAGTCTTAGCTTGGGCTTTTCCCCAACTAGCTCTTATAACTTAAATGAATCTGGTTTTTATTAATCTACATTCTACCACGTGGCTAAAGAACCTGGTTTTTATTAATCTACATTCTAACGCATGGCTTGGTTACCTCTCCTCTGTACCATATGTCCAACTTTTTCAGTGTCTCACTGCTGTCTCCCGCCATGCCAGATTCTAACCCTCAGTTCCTCTCTGTCTGGAAGTCCTGCCTATTCTCTCCTGCCTAGCTATTGACCATTTAATTCTTTATTAAAACAATCACAGTGACACATCGTCACGCAGTGTAAACAAATATTCTGCAGCAGTACTGCTTACTGCCTTGCCCCTCATGGCTTGTTCAGCCGCTTCCCATCTGCCCACGGGTACCACCACCCACAACAGGCTGGGCCCTCCCACATCAAACATTGATTAAGAAAATGTCCTTTGGGCTTGTCTACCACCCAGTCTTATGGAGGCATCTTTTTTGAGGTTCCCTCCTCCCAAATGACTTCTAAAATTGAATGGAGGCTTACAGAATAAGATGTAATGAATGATGATACAACTATTTCACATGGATGACTAGCATGGGTGATAGTTTTAGATAATCACAGTACTGCCTTGTGATAAAATATCTGCTTTTATCACCAATTTATTATCAATGAGAGAGTCATATAGCATTAATCCCAATTATCTGTTGCCTGTGCCCATTGATTGAAATAAACATACAAAATTTAGCTTAAGTTAATGAAAAGAAGACCTATATTCTGTATTTTATGTTGTCAACCTCTTGAAAACCAATATTTTCTATATAAGACTCCCAGAAAGATTTTTAATTTTATAGAGATGTTTGCCTTTTGAATTGATAACTGTAATTTTTTAAGTGATGTCTCAAGCATGCAAAGGGGAAAGAGAACCAAGAGAAGGGAAGTGAGTAAAATTTGAATTGAAATAAGGAAAGATAATTTCTATTATTTTATTTTACAGTAAGGTGATTATATTGTACTTTTATTTCAAAACAATTAGAAAAAAGTATTTAAAATATTGTCATCACAAAGAAATGTTGACAGTGATGGACATGCTAACTACTTTCACTTTCTTATTTTGCAATACCTTCATGTGTCAAAACTCATAACAAAAGCTGTATTGTGAAAACAATGGGTGCATCAGTTAAAAACAAAAACATAAAATACCTGTAAATAAAAAGAAATGAATGAGCCATGGGCTTTGTATCTGCCACTCTATCTGCACGAAAGGAAGAAAAACAGTAATCCAGGTTGCCCTGTTTAAAACATAATGGACCAGTAGCTTTCCATACATTTATCCATTTCAAATTCACAGATACCACTATTGTGCAGAGCTGTTCTCTGGGACTGCTAAGAACCAATTAATTCAAATTTTGCTTCTTTACTGATAATAGTTGTATATTTTTTAAAATCATCATGGAAAGACATTTGTTTATTATCTTCTTTCAGTTTTTCTAGGACACTGCCTAAAAAATTAAAATACTTTTCCTACACAGCGATAATTCTATGTAATTTATCTATTCTTATCAATTATATTTCAGTGTTTATTCAGCTCATTTTCTATAGAGTTTGCAATACATGTTTTAGCCAAAACTGTCTTATCATTGTGATTGCTTCACACCCTGCCTCATAGGAGGCTACATGACTGGTGATATGACCAATTATAGATGATAGTATTGGGGTAGAGAGGCTCTGTGATTCTCTTGCTCTGGTTTATCAGAGTAAGCATTTAACATGAGAGAAATCTAATTATCAACTCTTGTAAGGGATGAATAAACAAAACCCTCCTATTCTTACTCTTAGAATAATCTTAGTTAAAATGAATGATCAGAACCCAGATTTCAGTGATGAAGGAATATTCACAAGTAAATGCGTATTCCTACAAGTACTATTATCTATCTACTTGTGAAGAAGTCATGAATATTTTCTAATTTCTCATCATTAATGTCCACAGAATGCTTTGTCAAGGTCTTCTGTCATTCCACAAAATGCATGTAGAATAAGATAAAAAGTAAAAGGTTCAAAAGATATATAAAGCTGTCAAGTTTGGGATATCAGTCTCAAGTTGGATTCTTTTTCTGAAGACCAATCCATTCATTTAAGACAGCTAGCCTCTGAAAGGAAGTTTCAAGTTTAATCTTAACTTTCTTCACCCTTGTTCCCATTCTTACACTCAAATATTCAATGAGTTTCACCCCTTCTGCCAGTTAGGTGGGATTCTAAGTTTAGAGCAGGCCCTGCTTCAAAGGGCAGCAGTGTGGTACCCAGTCTCTCTGTGAGAAGCTATAAGGACTCTGCTGGTATAAACTGAGTGTTCATTCATAGTTCTTCTCTTTTTTTTTTTCTGAAGCAAAATGTGGCTCATGACTTCCTGTACTTCAGTCAATCATGGAACCTAAATGGATTACGATAGGTCCAGATTGTCAACATATGCTTGTACAATGGAGTCTTCATTTCTCGACATAATATACTACTTGACCTCTGCCTATGAAGAAGATGCTCTTCTTCATTGATTAGTGACTTGCAAGACACAAGCATGGTATATGCCTTGTCTACTATCCAATCTCTAGAATGCACCATAGCACATAATTAAACACCACATGTAGAATGAAATAGTTAACATACTTAGGGGGCAGAAATTGTTGAAATGTTTATAGAATTAGGTGGATCAGTAGAAATAACTATTTATAAGTTGGATCTTGAAAGATGAGTAGAATTTGGATAAACAGAAGAAAGAAGAAATGCTTTAAATAAAAGATTTAAAAGTATCTAAAATGAATCCACTAAACTCAGAATTTTCCAATATCAGAGAAATGTTAAGAATATAAAATATTATATAATAATAATTAATGATAATAACAAAGTAAGTAAGCATTCACCTTACATTTGAGTTAGTTACATGTATTAAGCAACTTTTAAAGAATTATTTTTATATTAGAAAATAAGGCATCAAACTATACATGCACATTAGCAGTTTGTATAACACTGAGCAATAAAGTCATCAACTTAAAAATTCTAAAACTGCTTTTGCAACTACATGAGAAAAAAATTAAAATATTAAATCCTTAATGATCATTTTAGTGGAGTTAACTTTGAACTTTTGCTTGATATGAGAGACAGATTTCACCTTCTCTGTTGTTTTCTCAAATATTCTTTTTTTTTCCCCTGAAAGTTAAATGGTGATAGGTTAAGTAACTTTGGAGGGTAATATAACAAAACATTAACATTTTATTTAATTTCCAAGTTATATAAAATAAATCATGCAGATCAAACATAACAGCACTGATGAGATGGCCAATGACAGCCAATACAATGTACCCCTTTGTGGGAAAGTTTTAAGATAGAGCAGGTCAATCAAGAGATGGCCCTCCAGTCAAATCCTTTAGTCAACATCTCGTACTGCACACATTTTACCTACTGTTCAAGAATTCCATATCAGCATTCACCATGGGACATCCATAAAAACCAAATAAGATTAATTGGATACTAATGAAAACAGTTTTGCAGGGGTGAGATTGACTTCTGAAAGACCTCACCTCAAATGAAGGTGGTCACACTGATTCCCTAAGAAGCAATGTTTTCTCCGCATTCTTCCTGTCACATGCTTCTTTCCATGTCCCATCTGTAGTTCTTTCTCTTTTGAGAGATGTAATTCCCTCATGTTTTCAGAGAGCAAGGTGTCCAATCCCATGGCCTCACCTAAGTTGGTACTTCCCTTCCAATGTCTTTCAGCAAGCAAATGTGATCACATGTGACCGAGCAGATTCATCAATTGTGCTTCTATATGCACCATTTCCTCATCCATGGCTTTAAAATTATCTGTGCTTTCTGACAACTTTACTCTCTATTCTTCTCTCCACTAATCGATATCCATACATAACCTAGAATAGGGAAATCTTGGGTGTCCTCATTTTATTTCTGTTGCAATAATAAAATACCCCAATAAAAATCAATGTATGGAAGAAAGATCTTGTTTTAACTCATGATTCTAGGTTACAGTCCATCATATCAGGGAAGTCAATGTGGTAAGAACTTAAAGTGCCTAGTCATATCACATCCATAGTCAAAAGAAGAGAAAGAAATGCATGTATACATACTTGTGCTTAGCCTCTTTTTCTATGCTTACATATTCCAGGACCCAAACTCAGTTAATACTGCCATCCATAATTAGCAATTCTTCCCATTCAGTGCAGTTAAGACAATCCCCTATAGACATCCCCACATGTGTCCCCTCTTTGAGACTTTTCTTAGGTGATTTTAATGTGTCATGTTGACAATTAAAACTAACTACCACACTGGGCATCTTTCTAAATCTGTTTAAATATTCTCTTTGTCACTTGATTTTCTTCCACCATCTTGAAGGCAGGAAACATGTGTGATCTCTTTGTATGTACCTAATTATGAGTTGCTTCTCAAAGGCATTTAGTTATTAGGAAAACAATGAGGTATATTTTCAATACTTAAAGATGTTAAATATAAATATTAACAAAAGTAAGTGAATGTATCATACATTAATTTATAAAGTGGAGGAAGATTGTATGTAGGAGCAACTATGGAATTGCCTGTGCAGTCTAGAAATAATCTACATTCTATATAGGATAACTACTTTGTAGTGGTAATTTAAAACCCTGTATCATTTTGCGATCAACATTTCCTATTCAAGAATTAAAAAAGGAAAACTATCAAAAGTGGACCTCTTTGAATTATTCTTTTTTATGAATTGAACCAATGTGATAGTTGTCACCAGGATCTAGAATAAGCTAGGTAATAAATTGTGTGTAGGCCTGAGATGGAGTTCTAAACTGGGTTAATTGAAGTGTTAGGACCTACACTAAATGTTGGTGGCACCCTTTCATGGGCACTGAGTACCAACATTCATCCCTCTCCACTTCAGAATTCTAGATGTAATGTGACCAGCTTCCTCATGCTGCTACCTACAAAGACAGACTATACTTGAACTGTGAGGCAAAAATAAACCCTTTCTCTCTAAACTTGCTTTAGGAAAGAAGTTTGTTTAAGCACCAGGAGAAAAGTAGTCAATACAATCCTATTGATGAATTTCCTTAATAGACCAGATCAAGTGTATGAAGGCTTTATCATTAGACATTCAGTGCATACATCTTTGGAGCCTTGGCACAGATTTCCAATGCTGATAAAGTTTATTTGCCATTCAATGTGTGCACACAGGCCATGTGCTAATTTCACCTTTGGTACTAATTTTGTGGTAGTCAGGAGGCTTAGGAAGTACTGATTTATGAACTGGAGTAGAAAAGACAAAGAGGTTCAAGGTTAAAAAGAAGAGGAAATATACTTTGTGTGAATTCAGGGATTTCTATTCACTAGAAATCATAGGCTACAAGGATGTGTAGGGGTGATTTATTACTAAGTTGCTTTAACTCTTTACTTGACTGGAGGCTCATTCAAGCCCCTAGTATTACAGAACCAACCCAAGTTACAGATGAACTTGATTCTGGGATGGTGAGATAAAGTTCAGAAAATGTGTTACTGTCTCCTGGGCTTTTTGCTTGTTATATTCTTTTGCTTTTTAAAAAATTCTCAAGCCAGGAGGTACAGCATTGACATGAACACATGGTTGGCCTCTTTCGAACTGGAGATCATTTTCTATTGTACTGATATTAATATACATGTGCACACAGTGAAAATCATAAAGTATGACATCAAATGGCCTTTTATACTCAAAACTATACAAAGGAGCTCTGTTTGTTATTTTCTCAGCAGTTAAATGAAGAGCATAAATAACCGAAAGTAAAAAAAATATTTCCCACTTTCATTTTATGCATCCATTTGCAAACAAAATATGATTGGAGCATATATGTATGAAGCTTTGGCAATTTACTGTGTTTGCTTAGATGTGGAGAGATTGTGAACAGTTTTATTTTTTCAGATGCACAACAGTAATTTCAGAATGCATTTCTACTTCTTTATTACGACTCTATCTATGTCATACTAATAAACTTTATTTGGAAAAACCCACAGGATACTTTTAAACAGATAGCTCAGAACTAGAAAAATGTTTCACATTTTGTAAAATGATTAAGACCAGAGTTGTGACCAATATAATTTATCTTGGATTAATATATCATATATTCTGATTTTAATAGACTTCCTGATATATATTGCTTTTTTGAAATTAACATTTTTTAAAACTTTCCACCTAAAAACATGTGGTCATTTTTCCTAAATAGCTTTAGATAATATAAAATATCTGAGAATATTTTTATGAAAGCAAACAGAGATATCAAGAAGTAAAACCAGTGAGTAGTAAATGCATCATTCAAAATGATTGACAAACTTCACCACAAAGACATTTTATTTTCCTAACACTCTGGAAGAATTACTTTTATTTTTATTCATTTGTGTTTGTTCATGTGGAAACGAGCACATGTGTGTGCAGGTTCGAGTGTGTGTTTGTCTATACACATGTGGAGATCAGAGGTCAAAATTAGATTATATCTATCGTTCTCTAATTTATATTTTTGAGATAGATTCTTTACTGTCCTGGAGCTCACTGATTAAGTTAAGGTGGATGACCTGTTAACACTAGACATCAACTTGTCTCTACCTGCTTAGTGTTGGGATTGTAAACTTAAACCACCCCCATGACTTATTCACACAGGTCCAGGGATTAAACTCTAATTCCTGTGATTGCATGGCAAGCACTTTATCCACAAACCTGTCTCTCAGTCCACTTTATTTTCAAAAACAGCATTTCAGAAAATGTATGTCAACAATGACAACTTCAACATGAGTATTTGGGCCATGATAAAAACTACTGTACTTTGCCATCTGTACATTTTGATATTATTACCTTTCTGAATATATATGACCTTCCCATACACAGAGAAAACAACCCAAATCTACTGATTCCTTGATCTTCTATTTCCTGTGAATACAACTGGTACCAGGTAAGGGTTTCTCCTCAGTTTGTTGTTTTTGTTTGTTTCTTTCTTTTTTTTTTATTTATGAAAGAAAGAGTTCATTCAGAAGAAACAATTTAAACAGTGCTTATAACATTAATTGGAGAATAATTTATCTTCCTTATGGAATCTGGCTCTTCAAATACTGTGGCTGAGTGCCTTATTTCCCAAGTATTGGGAAGTATTTAGTTGACAAAAGGACAGAAAGCTCCCGTATATGAAAAAAGGTCACTGGACAGCTAGCTGGAGAGACAGATGGATTTGAGACCCAGCTATGCTGCTTCCCACTCATTATATTGCCTGAAATTAGTTACATCTACATATTACCTTCTCTGTATATGAAAAATGATGCTCATAATATGAACTACAAATAATTCCCTTTTTATGTTGTGGAATTTCATATGATATATTCTTATCATACTCTTACCCTTCATACAAATAGTTTTCAGCATCTCCCATACTAATGTACAAAGACATATTTTTGAAGCTATAAATCATTAAGAAACCACAATTTTAATTTTATCTCTCATAGAAGGTGAACATACAAATTATGTAACTAAACCCAGATTATTTGGTACTTCTGTTCAAATAAATGAGACATTATCAATATATGTATCATTCAAAATATGTGACTTACTATTTTCTAAATAGTAATTTTATTGCTTTTCTACCAAAATGATCTTCCCTTTGAGGCCATTGCTTGGCCCATGTGTTTCTTCTTACATCCTGTCTGCTTAAGTGGGTGTGCATGGACCTTAGTGTCTGCATTCACTGATGACTGAGCCACAAGGTGATTTGTTAGGTGTTGAGCTTAGAGCACAAGCTGTTATTGTTTATTTGCTGCAACCTGGCTAAAGGTGTCATTACGAGATGATGTTGGAAAAGCAGGATGTTATCAGAAGTCAGTTATTCATGATGAATGAATATCCTGGTAAAACAAAATGAGTGTTATTAAAGCAAAGGAAGAATGAGCTATTGACATTTTCCATCAGAAAAAGTCATTACCCTCCTCCTCACATATGACAAATGTTCAAGTCATCACCATATCTCATAAGCAGAATGCCATTAATATGACATGGTGCTGAACCCAAGTCATTTAGGAGCTCTGTTGTAGAAAAAAAAAATTGATTGTCCTCACTTTGCTATTATTCTGCCAGTCTCCATAGAATCACCAAATGTAAGAGGATAATCAAATGTTTGGTATGACATTAGATAATTTTTTTGTCTAGGTTTTTTTATGACCTTGGTTTTCACTTTCCTCTTCCACTCATACGTATTGTTTTTAATGTATAAATGCGGAAAGGATTTACCATCCTTATGAAGAATGACTCTTCAAACTCTGGACTTCATTCTTACCTCTATTGATTTTTATCCTAATACCCAGATTTAAATGAGCCAAATTAAATCACAATATTTAAGCTCCATAAGCTATATCTAACCACTATATACTACTTCATCTTTAAATGAGCCCAGCAGATTTTTAAAGTATGTAGACAAATGGACCAAAGACATAATAGCTACAAAGTAAAAATGAAAATGATGTTCTACTATTACAGGGATCATAATAATGAAGACCAAAATCACAACAAGGAATTATTTAGACGTTATTCAGTGTTGAACAAAAATTAAACAGACAGTACTGTGTATGGTCATGGGTTGTCTGAACACCTTATTCATTATTTAATGGATAATACTATATCTACTGGAATGATAGTGTATATGATTCCTGCAAAAACAAGGAAGGAGTGATAGCTGACAGTCAGAACAAGAGCTGGAAATTCATATGAACTTCTCAAGAATATTCACACCTATACATTTCATATTTTACTCCCTCCTTCTGTAGTAGTTGTGGGAGAATATTTTGTCCAGCCCTGCTCGGCTCCCATGGCTGCTCAGACCCAAGTAAACACACGGAGGCTTATATTATTTTCACACTATGGCCTAATGGCTCAGGCTTCTCATTAGCTAGCTCTTACATCTTAAATTAACCCATTTCTATAAATCTATACTTGCCACGTGGCCTGTGGCTTACTGGTACTGTTACATCTTGCTTCTCCTGGTGGCGGCTAGCAGCATCTGCTCACTCTGCTTTCTTCTTCCTCTCTCTCTAGTTAGAATGTCCTGCCTGACCTTATTCTGCCTCACCATTGGCCAAAAGCTTTATTTATCAACCATCAGAGCAACACATATTCACAGCATATAGAACAACATCACCATCAAGTAGTATTTAAAAATACTCCCATCAGAATATGAGGAAAATATATCTCACGTTGAAGAATACAGATATTAGATACAAGCAAATATTAAGGAATGTCAGTATTGTTAACCATAAGAAATACCAAGTAATNCATTAGTGAAAGATCACTAAAATTCTCAGAGTATCTAAGTAAAGATAGTCAGCATCAAGCTGTCAGTAGGCTGCAGAGATTTGCATCAATATTGCATTGCAAGTGAGAATATAAAATCAGAACACCTTAAAAAATAAACACTAAATATTCCACCATCATATGAGATAGTAATTATACTCCTAGTTTGCCCTGGAGAAATATTCACCCAACATTGTACATGCATGTGTATATTATAATTTCCAGAAGCACCCCAAGTTAGAAATGACCTATATATACTTCAGAGAGTGAATGGCTAAATTGGTTTAAGTTTATTCCATGATGTATAATTTGGTAACAAAGTGGAACAAACTATTGACACCTACCAAAAAATAGGATTTCCAAAGAATTATGCTGAACCAAAGATGATTCCCCAAAGTTGCAATTGCAGTTTGCTATTANTATTCCATTTTGGAAGTGACAATGCTGTAACAAATGGATGACAGATGAGTGATGTCAGTGCTTAAGGAAAAGGCCCAGGTTTAGGAGAAGTGGGGGTTGATGTATATAGTTGGACTTTCTTGTCAGACTTGCTTTTGAGTCATCAGCTTCCAAATAATGACAATGAGACATTATTAACTATGGAAGCTTGGCCTTAGCTTAGGCTTGTCCCATTAGCTCTTGTAATTTATAATAACCTATTTCATTTCTATTAATCTATGTTCTACCAAGTGGCTTTTTGCCTCTCCTCCATTCTGTATGTCCAACTTCCTCAGTGTCTTGCTAGTATCTCCTGCATGTGTAGATTCATACCCCTGAGTTCCTCTCTTTGCCTTGAAGTCCTGCCTAACTTCTCCTGCCTAGCTCTTGACCGTTCAGCTTTTTATTAAGCCAATCAGAATAAAACAGAGACACATTTTCACACAGTGTGATCAAATATCCCACATTTCCCCCTTTTTGTGTAAGCAAAAAGGAAACTTTTTAACTCTAACACAGTAAAACTGTATAAAATAAGAACAATTATCAGTTAATAATTACATGAACAATGTCCAGTTGATTTGTATTTGGCAATACTCTATTATCTATCTTATCTTGATGAATCCAAAGATTTATACCTAAACCAATTTCTGTCATAACTTGTGTTACCATCTTAAAATGATAATTTTAGATCTCAAAACATTTTCTTAGATAAACAACATAAGCTTATATGTCTCTTAACCTTATAAATTTTACATCTCTTTTGTAAGTTTCTTTTCTGAATTTTATAACAAAGAAAATGGTATAACTATCTAGTCTTTAATCCCATCAGACACCCAAGAAGGATATAATATTACCTGAGTAAACAGGAAATGCAGAGAAAACAACTTCCCAAACTATACAAATGACAGAGACATCTGGCTTCCTNGACACTCACCCAAGGTTCCTTTGCAATAATGGGGCATTCATCTTTAGCCTGCAGGCCNAGAATATCTGATAGACTTTTCTATGAATCAGGAATTTTGAAGGACTGTCCTTCCTTGTCTTGGCAAAGTTTGGCAGTTGCCTTCTATTGTGGCCTGTTTGTCCAATTTGGACAGCATACTGTCAGCAGTCCAGGCAAGGACAGTTTCTTGCCCAATGGTTAGCTATGCCACATAGAAATCAAGCTTCATATGGAGGTTCTTCAATGCCATCATCGTCTCTATAGTAAATTGGTGCTGCCAGGAGCAGAGATATCTCACTGTCATGAAAGCCTTATGCTATTAGAACACCACCTTAAATGCCATATTCTGTACATCTCTAATGTGTTTGA
>LZPO01097916.1:0-10893 GCA_001675575.1 Neotoma lepida
AGACTTTGTGTCTGGATATATATTGGCAATGTTTTATAACATCTTTTATGTTAAACTGTGAATTGTAAAAAATGTTGAGCTAATTTCTGTGTTTGGCATCTGAACTTCAGAATGAGCTTCTAATCTATGGGGTTTTCAATAAGTTCTGGAAGTTATCATCAAAATTAAGTGAAATTATAGGACATGTGTTAATATCTGCAGAGGTTTGGAGCATTGCTTGATGCAGACATGTACACATTTGGTGTCAGAAAAGATGTGATTAAGAAGCAGACCATAAAATTAAGCAATCTTCTTGTCTTCCTGTGTATCTATGAAACACTCTTTTCTTAGAGATCCTGCATTCTGTGCAGTATTTAAAACATTACCCATGCTTCTATACCCATGAAACTATTGTTTTTANATATCCCCATTTTGATTGATCCTTTTTCCACCCTTCTTTATCTTAGTTACAATTCATANGAGAGCCGGCATCTCATGCCCCTTTTAACATGGGCATTTTAATGTCNCTTTTCTATCAGAGTTTTAGTCTCATAAGATCAGGACATGGTTTTCCTAAGCAGATGCAGTACCTTATTTTAAGTGAGCAATTGTATCTGGCATGCCTCGTGTATTGCATTAAATAAAGAATTTAATAAAAAAGACCCGAATGCATTCAGCAGCAGAACCTTCACTTGGGTGAGCAGAGCAGGTGGAGATATACACAAATACATTCAAAGCAGAGCTACCGGGGAACACAGTGTACCAGATTAGTTGGCATGATTTGTTGCCTGGGTGGTAGGTTCAGGAACAAGCCCGCCCAGCAATCTGGAGGTAAATTTGGCAAAGAAAGCTACCCAGAAGCTCTTGGCCTCACTCACAGTACTCTATTTGCTGTTACCAAACTCTCCCCAATTCTGTTTGACTCTATGCATCAGGTGACACCNTTTCTAACAGGTGTCCTCATGCTGATATAGAATTGGGGAATGATGGAAAAATAGCAGGCATTTGNTCTGATCCTGATGATGGGGCTGATTTAAGCCCTGGAAGGNTCTTTTGAGAGCCACCTGGCAGTACATCTCAACACACCCACATACAACATTCAGTTAGCATTTAAAGGACTCCCATAAATCACCAGGTTCTCCCAACTGCTACAGAGACAGCTGAATTTTTCTTGGCCATGATTGAACTGTTCATGCCATCTTCTNCCCGGCCTTGTCAACAATTCGGGAGTGTGTGATTTCAAAGTAGCAGTTTGTCGTTCTATTCTTAAACCATTCTCTGCCATTTGGGGCACATAAAGGTGTTTGCTGCAGTGTTTTCTATCATGGTGGAGATTTAGGAGAAGCCTAAATTTAGCACACAGGTCAAGCAAAGAATCTCATTTCTCAAGACTATCTGTGGAAAACTCATAACAATAGTAATAAGCTACAGGGTATATTACCAATGATAATTTAGTTTAGGCAAATAGGAATTCTGGTTTTCTTTTTCCATTCTGAATTCATTCTAAGACAATGTTTCTCAGCCTGTGAGCTATGACCCCCTTGAGGTCCCATATCAGACATCCTAAATNTCAAGTGTTTATATCACAATTCATAACAGTAGCAAAATTACAGTTAAGAAATAGCTACAGAATAATTTTATGATTGGGGTCACCACAATTGTGAAGAACTGTATTAAGGGGTCGTAGCATAAAAAAGGTTTAGAAGCATTGCTCTAAAGCATTATGAAGTCATAAATAATTATACAGCTTTTTACATCTAAATAATAGTTGTATAGGTATCCTACATGGGAGGGAAATTATAAAAGAAGGACATTTGGGAAAGAGATGCTCCAGTTTTACTCTTCACCTTAACAGAACATTTAAAATTTCTGAATGTGAGGGTGGGGTACATATTGTGTGTAATACCCAGCTGAGATGCCCACAACAACTGACTNCAGTAAAATCATGACTTGTAGCATTTATTGGCTTTGTGTTATAAATATTCCTGTTGCAGCTAATTTTAAGCCACTGATAAGTTGTCCCTGAGCATGACACTGGGTAGAGATGTAAGACTGATATTACAAAGCTCCAAGAATTGAGTCAACCCTAGTTAATTACTGGATTTCATCTATCCATCCAGTACCTCCTGGCGACAGCGGTTGACTACCTAGAAGTAGTTCCTAAGGAACAAATATGAATAGTTCTCTCCAATAGCATAAGACAAAGTCACCAAAGAGAGTAGGGGTAGTAGACAGATGTGCATTGCCTTATCCCACTGGTTCATGTTCCTTGTNTCCTCTTCTTGATATCCATCTCTTATATGAACTTGGATTTAAGGCCTAAACAATTGCTAGACTTTTGTAAAATAAATAGCCAAGTTATAAAAAATACTAAATGCGAAAAAAAGAGTATGTGAAAAACACTTAGTATAACTTTGGCTTTCTAAGTAATTGTGTGAAATCCATTGAAAATTGGACCATCAAGTTTCAGGGCTGGCAGAGANCTTGATGAATACCTAAATTAACAATTAATTNTACAAAAAATAAACCATGGCCCTGAAAGTTGATACAAATGTGTTAGAGTCAGATTTCAACTCAGTGGATTCATATCTAAATGGGTTGTTTATCCATTGACTCATGATTGTATGAGAATTTATGTGAACTTAAATTTTTAAAATTTATTTTATTTTATGTATATAATTATTTTGCCCATATGTATGTCTGTGCACCACATGNATGCTTGGTGCCTGTACAAGCCAGAAGAGAGTGTTGCTTCTCCTGGAATTGGAGTTAACAATTTTGAGCTGCCACATGGGTGCTGGGAAATGAACTAGGATCCTCTGTAAAAAACAATAAATGTTCTTACCACTGAACCATCTCTGTAACCCCTGAACTTGAGTTTTAGCGGGATTGCTGTAATAATTTATTTCATATCAAGAAGAACTTTGAGGATTTGTATTTTCCTTTGTAAGATGTGAAAGGTGTTTTAACATATTTTCAATAAGTTTGTGTTCTAAGAAGAAACTTTTGGCACCTAACGGGAAGGTGTTGATATTCACTGTAAATGAAACTCTCTCCCCTTCTTTTCTGTTTCTGATCAAAATAGAAGCACGTATGCATAGTTCACCTCTTTTCCTTTTATCAAAGCAAAAATATCCTAAGTACATGTGTGTGTGTGTGTGTGTGTGTGTGTGTGTGTGTGTGTGTAATTATCTGTGCCTGCTGATATTATTCTTTAGAGAATGAAACCTAAAACTGACTTTCATAGAAAAGAAACCAGGCATCTTACTTTAGCTCTTCCTACTTGCAGTTACATCTTGTCATATGTAACTACATTTTTGATTGAAAACATTTATGCTTCAAAANGTTATAAAACTATCTGAATATAAATAAAGGATCAGAAAGCCAGATTCCCATTCATATTTATATCCCCACTATCATCTTCATTAATTTTGATGAGTGTATCTTGGGTGTACAAAGAAATACACACACATCAGACCCACGACAATAGTTATTTGATATGTCCATGTAGTTCAGGTTAGGAATTGGGCTTCCTTATTAGCACCATTGAAAAGTACCTAATGTTCCTTTTCACTAGCTAGAATATAGATAGATATGTCTCAGAATGGAATACAAGTAGTTTAACAGAGAATTTGATGATTTAGGGGAACTGAAGAAGAGGCTTCAAAATTATTGTCAGTTTACCACCCAGTTAGAGAAACGTTTTCTTGGTGGTCCAATGAAAGAGAAGTAAAGACAGGGTAGGCCTCGAAACAGCCTGCCTTTTGCTAAAGCCTATAAAGAAAGTGTCACACCATTTCAAAGGGATGGTTAAGAACAAACCAATGGTGGGGAAAAAGGGTCAACTGATAACTTTCTGTAAANGGGGGATTTCCAGCTGACAAGAGTGATTTGGAAGCAGGTGAAAAAGCAAANACTCTTCCAGTCTCTCAGGTCATATCAGGGAAAAACAACAGCCATTATATGGCAGGAAAGAGAGAAGGAGTGAACAGCCCTAGAGCCATTGTGTCACAGAGATAGCCTCATTGTTACAATTCAAAGTTAGAGACACACGACAGATTTTCAGTTGACTCCAACCATACAGGATTCTGCAGATACCAAGGACCTGCCGAAAAACCCTTTTACATTATTAAANTCATGGAGTACAAGAAGTCATTCTCATCATTCATAGAGAGAGACAGAGACTCAGAGAGTTAAATCANAANAAATAAACAAAAATAAATAAGAACTTCCTCAAGGTCATATTCCAGTCTCAATAAGAATGANGACCCTATTTTGATTTTCTAAGTCTCTGATTTGGCCTAATAGCCATTTTCCTCCCTTAAATCCAAGTTGGATTTGTCAAATATAAATAACATAAGAACACTAGTTTATTTTCAGGGATCTACTGCCTCACATTTAAAATACCATCTTATCTTAATAATTTGAGATCTGAGTCAAATGTGGGACTATCTAGAGAAATCTGTTTAAATCACATGGCAAAGACTAATATATTTAGTAATGCTGGATGGGGGTCCTTGGAATCTTTGGGGCTTAATTAAAATCACAGTAGTATGTGTAACTTTTGATAATGTTCCTACTTCTGTTTTCTCACTTTAGGGTATGAGAATTTGGCCTTAAAGCTACAAGCAGCTGTGGAATGCAATGCTCTATTGGAGCATTTTAAATAGCACATTTGGCCCTTCAGAAGTAACTAAATGGGTTTCATTTCTACAGATTTATAGAGCTTGCTATTTTGCCCAAATTCTTTCATGTCCGGCTGACTCACTCCGAGCACTTTTGAATTGAGTTCTCCATTACTCACCCTCCCGACAGTACATAAAGTAACTTGGGTTTGACTTCGCACAAGGCTGGCAATGCTTACTTCCTTTCAGATGCCAGAATTTTATGCATCTTTTATCTTGCCAGAGACATGTAATGAAAAGTACACATTGCAGTTAGTCTAGGCTTGCAACCTAGATATGAAGCTATGGTCTAAAAAACAGGTATTGAAGCTTGGCTGTACATTGGCCTGTAAGGGGCTTTTACATAATCNCTTTGGCAAGGTGTTTGCCACTCTGATTTCATCAGAACAGACTGGGTGAGAATCAGCCATAGGTAATCACTAAGCAACTCCTCCTTGTTAAGCTAAGACTCACCCAGTGTTAAACTGAGACCAAAATCCAGGGGTTTAAAGTAGTTCTTCTTGCACCATATGGGGAGCATCATTTTCACCTTGAAGTTTGTTGAAATACAACAAGCTTTTGGGCCATCTGAGGAGTCTCTGTGTTATTCAAACTGTGGTCTCTACCAACAGAATGACAATACTTAGGAGCTGCTGATAAATGCAAATTCATAGATACTAACTCAGGACCAAATCTAGGGTGGAGCTCCCGATGTTTCCAGATTGTCATCTCTCCAAGAAATACTAATATTTGCTAACATTTGAGCACCATTGGTTTAAAGAAGCTGTCAAGAGCTTTGCAACAACGATAACAACTGAAAATAATGACATTATTCTAATTGCTCACTGGTTGATCAGTCTATCATGTGATGCCACAAAACACTAGCAACTATAAAAGGCCTGATTAAATTGACTTGTAGGCTGATGCTTCATTCCACTTTGTCCATACTGAATGAAGCTTTCATTCTCTCATAGATTCTGCTCTTCCATGGTGAAGTCACATCAGAAGACCAGACCTTTAATTGCTGAGTTAAGTCTTNGAAAAATTTATGGTATCATGGCCAAGCACCCACACTCTCATTTTGATGAAGGCTGCATGAAGGGTGTTTAATTTGAAGGCATAGACCATAACATTTTCAGGGAAGATGTGTCCAATATAAAAATATATGGGCAGTCTGGCATGATTGTTCATGATTCTGTGAGACATGACACTCACTGTAAAGCCTCTGTCCTGCCTCAAGAGGTCCAGGTAGTCCTTGGACACAAATCATGTTGAAGAAAGAGTTTCTCCAAGAACACAAAGATAATATCATTCTTTATTCTTCTCTTCCCTGATACACTTCCCTAGGTACTTCATCCATTTCACTTCTGACTCCTACATCCCCTGAGTCTCCCTAAGGTCACCATGCATCTGCGTGTTTGTTTTTGTTATTCTTGTTTAGCCATTGTCTTCCTTTGAACTAAATTTTCCGAGAGCAGGAACAAGATATGCAAGTCATTAACAATTAGTTATTATTATTGTTATTAGTAGGTAGTACTCTATTGTTCTTCCAAACAAGCTTCTTTTAATGAATGGAATTCTCAGAAAGGGAGGAAGTTACCTGATTATTGGAACAGAAGTAATAATGCCCTCATCCCTTTCTTTGATCTTGGTCACAGAAGCTTTGACTACCATTTTTGAATACAAGTCNGTTTCTTTTCTCTTCCCTAATTAAAATGCTACCTTAATTCTTAGTAAGTGGTAAAAAAGAAGAAAAAAAGAGTTTCAGACACTTGACTGCAATCAGGGAAATACACTTGAAAAATTAAACCAAATATTTTCACTTTGAAAATTTGAGTGGCAAGACCAGGACATTGCTTTATTTTGTAGTAGAAGAAAGAGAATTCTATGGCAAAGCTGACCTAAGTTGAGACCCCCTGTAGAAAACAACAAGCTTCCTATGCTAAGCATATGTTGTGGATAATATTTCATCATTTCCTACCTATCTTGGCTTAAAAGTGCAATAGAAACAGGATGCCAGAATTAAAAAAAATATATATGCAGATTAAATATCTGCAAAGGAGTCTTAAACAACTGCTAGTCTTCAGCTTGGATTGTCCTCTTCANTATGAATTTTAATATAATAGCATTCTTCTCCTTAAAATGTTATTTATAATTTTGAGTTCACTTTGCATATTGATGTACCTTTCTGTAGGAAGGTGTTCTCTAACCACGAAGCTGAATGCTAATGCAGGGGTTGCTATGGTAAGCAATCTTTTCTATAGAGCAGGAGAATAAATAGTTACATGAATTCCTAAATCAATAGCAGAAGAGACGGAGTGGGTAAGAACCAGGTATTTTACCACATAAGTATAGGTTTGGAGCTAGAGGATAATGTCGTCTCTGTAAAATTCTAATATAATTATAGATGCTTTGGGAAATTTTGTATTCACCTTTCAAAGCTGATTGTTGATATTTTTTTTCAAAGATTTTTACATAACCTTGTAACATTTGCTTAAAAAATAAAAAACTTTCAGTTAGATAAAGACAGCCGAAGGGGGAAGAAATCTCCTGGTATTCATAGCTGGTAAAAGGGGCGTACAAATTTAGATCCTAATTAATGGATGCTTAATGAGCCACAAGTGTTTAATGAACATTAAATAATAATAGTAATCCCTCTTCCCTCTCTTTGACTGGACTCTTGTAGCTCAGCCTAGTGCTTGGATGTGGGTCTCTGGGAGGCCTTACCCTTTCTGAGGAGAGGATGGGGGTGCATTAGGGGAAGTAGGGGGAAAGTAAGAGAGGGAGAGAGAGGAGGAATTGTGATTGGTATGTAAAATGAGTNAAAAAATTAATTTAAAAAATAACAGTAAAGTAGAAAGTAGGTATGCATTTTTTNAAAAAAGTGAACTAAAACAAGAGCTTTATTTCTTGAGAAATATAACTATCTACATGATAGTCCTCTACTTATTCTTCACATTGAAGTGAAAGGGTGCCCTTTTTAAGTACTGTGCCAAAAGGCTCCTTGATTCCTGCCTTCCAGTTGGAGTTATCTAATGGGAGATGTATATTGGAGATTTGAAGGAGAGAAGTGGGTTTGGGACCCTTATACCAGGCTACTAAGAATTGGTTGAGATTATATATCCTCAGTCACATTTCCTGGCTGCTGTTTCCTCTCTGAACACCTGCTAGGATTGTGAAGACTCTCTCACCATTTCTCCTCCCAAGGGCTCTAAAATTCTGTTGGTTCCCTTTAATCCTGTTAAGTTTGTAAATATTCCTTTAACTTTCTTCAGTTTTCCCACTGTGGTATGTGTTTGCTTACTTATGAGACCCTGCTTATGATACTTAGGAAGTCTATTTTCCATTNCAATGACTAATTACTTATATTAAAAAGCATCACTAAATATTTGAACACATCTTAAGTACATGTTTTATTATATGGTTGTGCCATTGGCTATTTNAATACTAAATATGCTTCTTTGTGTTGATTTAATTTGTAAGGTTAAAATATTCACTTTCTTGCATTCTCACGGATCACTTTGCATCTTAACTTGTACTTTTATTCATATCCAATTTTCTGCATATTTGCTGTATTTAACTACCAACTAGAGACTGTAAAGGAAGTTATCCACCAGCTGGTCTTCCTATTCAACTAATGACAAAGACATATGGCAAGAAAGAGCAGAAAACCTCAAACTGCTACTAGGTAGGGTACTCAGGTGAAGTTTCTCTGGTTGAAGTCCAAAGGCTGGACATTGCTGGTCACTCTAGAAGGAGGCCATGGCTTGACATTGTTTAGCTACTCAAAAGGCTCTCAGACAAATCTGTTGTTGGTAACTGATGAGCAGATACCACTCATCATGCAATGTATTTTCAAACCTTCAAAATGGGTAGGTACTTAATTGTTTTTAGCCATATCAGCACCAGCAGCACCACTCCCATCATCATCATCATCATCATCATCATCATCATCATCATCATCATCATCATCATCATCTTAACCATATGGTAAGGTGTGACTTCAGGATTGTTCTTATTTCTTTTCTGTTACTATGACAAACACTNTGACTAAAGGCTTATTAGTGGAAGAAAGAATTTATTACAGTTTACAGGCCATAGTCTCCCTCCCTCTACCTCCACAAAGGCNCTTTATCTCTCAAATCTTAAATAATGTTCTAGTTCCCGCATAGTGCCCTATATGCAAGGATGATAAAGAAATCATTGCCATCTCTTGTCCAGAAAGAGCATACATCTCCTAGATTAGCTCTAGAACAATATATCTCTTTTTCAGCAGAACCACTGGGACTCTAAAAGAATAGCAATTTCCCAGATTCATCATTTATTTATATGGGAATATTAATCAATGAGATGATAGTATACTTTTACTGTGCATGTCAGTGTTGGAAGCAAGAACATCTATTTCTTACCAGAGTATAACTAATACACGGAATATCACCCAGGAGTAATTAGGAGCAAGTGCAGTTTTTAAAACTACCTAATTTCAAAAAAAAATTGTTTAGGCTTATGAAGAAATGGGCTTTTAGGTTTTAAGTAGAATATTTCAAGGTTATAAGTTAAAAGTAGAAGCACATACCTATTAGCATTACCCTCTGACCAAATTTAAAATTCACCTCTTCAAATTAGAAACTGAGGGAATCAAGGTGAATATATGTAACTCCTCACAGCGATATACTCCTAAGAAATGTGTGCATAAATCTTTGATGAGAATTGAGAGCTACACTTATCCGTGGGTACAAGACTTTTCGAAGCTACAGGCAATTAACAACTGCTAAGAGAGGGGGAATTAATTTTCCCCAGGCATGAGATCTCTAATTGGTTATTCAATACTAAGTGGTCAGCACTAAAAATATACACATGCAAGCAACACTAAATGCATTCAGCAAGTTATAATTTATATACTTATTCTATTATATATATATGTATGTATATATATATATATGTATATGAATATGGGGATTCTAACAATAACTTTAAATATGATCACAAATTTGAGATGAGGTTGAAGGATATGGAAGGGGTTGGAGGGAGGAGATACAGAGAGGAAGGTATGAAATGATAAAAATATAGTATGTGTATATGAAATAAAAATGTAAGTTTATTTAAAAAAGAAAAGTGTACATGAATCTAACAAACGGTATATTATAGAATGATCCTATAAGAATTATTTCAAATATTTAAAAGTTTGGAATGCCCCAAATTGTTCACATCCATGTGGAATATAAAAAAAGCAAGGGGCAAGTAGTAATCTTACAAATGCACAAGTGTGAAGGGACTTGACAAAAACAGTGCTAAATCAAAGAACCGAAGAGTGAATCATGACTCTACTTACCTACAGAACAGAAATAGAAACAACTGATTTTTAAAAGCTAGGAGAGTAGCCACCTCTTGGAGCACAGTGTTGAGCCTGTGGTAAGCTCCATCATACTGCAATCGTCTGTTTCTAGTTCATATAGAGGTTAGCAAAGGTAAGATTCAAATACAGCTTCACAAAGCTGACATACCTCATAAGAAAAGATAGCCAAGAGTCCAAAATCACTCCTGTGGTGACCAACAACCTTTATTCTTCTCGTAGAACAATAGGCTAATATAAGGGCTGGCAGGCAGCTGTCTGAAGTGCCTTTTTCTGTGGGGACAGTAAGGCAAGGCTGGAAGAAATGCAAAACTGTACTTTCCAGAATGCCACCAAGAGAGGGCATTGCATCCGAGACAGCACTTTAAAACTCAGTTACACACTGAGGGAAACAATTGTAAAGACCTTTAACACACGTGTTGCTCAAGTCTTTGGTTCTTCACAGTAATTGCTTAAGTAAAATGGCCTCAATTCTTTAATAATCTCTGCACTATTTGTTAAACCTCTCAGCAACTATGCACTCACTCTGTTTAGCTCTATAGACAGTCTCCAGGCAATAATGACTGGCTTAGTCACGTATGCTGCTTTGTCTGATGGAATGTTAGCAGACATACTGCATGTCTGGAAAGCGAACATTTTTTTTTTTTATCTAGTGACACAATGAAAAGAGGAAAGGCAATAAATACATTTAAAAAGTCATTATAATCTTGGCTTCATAGGTTGAGACTTCAGATTCTTCATTTTTAACAAGCTCCCAGGTGGTACTGATGATGCCAGTTGATGTAACACTCGTTGAGTAAAATAATGTCTACTCATAAGGTTGCTTGTTGTGTCTAGGTTATTTACTACTATACACAATGAATATCATTTCTCTTATTACACCCTACTCTATCCCAA
>LZPO01097916.1:10945-37057 GCA_001675575.1 Neotoma lepida
CCTTGTTTGGGAATCTCATACATGCATATCACGTGTTTTGATCAAATCCACTTCCATTTCCCACCTCCAATTTCTCCCCATTATTCCTACCTTTGTTCCCTCTCAATTTCCTATGCTCCCTTATGTTTGTGAATGTAGGACCACCTATGGGAGCTAGGATAGCCTCTCAGGGACTGCATCTCTGAAGATGTCTCTACCTCAAACAGAAGCTACCAGTTACCAATAGCTCCCCAGCTAAGAAAGGGTTTTCATGAACATTGCCTTGTACATTCTGGGTTCCGGCATGCTGGGATTTTGNTTGGTTTGATCTTGTGTATGCATCACAGCTGCTATGAGTTTACAGTGCAACAGTTCTGTCTTGTCCAGCAATTACTGTTTCAATGGAGATGTCTACTATTTCTGGTTCTTTCTGCTCATCTTCCTCAGTGACCCTTGAACTTTGTGAGAAGAGAGTGTGATATAGTTATGACATTTATGGGTGAATGCTGCACAGTCCCATTTTATTTTAAAAGATTTTATTTTTTAAATAAAATTATTTATTTATTTATTTTACATCTAGGCCACAATTCCCCCTCCCCCCCTCCCTTCCTCCCTTCCTCTCCCCACAAGCCCTCTTCTCTTCCCAACCCCCAATCCATTCCTCCTCCATTGCTGTGTAGGGAAGTCCAGGTCTCCCATGAGTATCAATAAAACATGGCATATCAAGTTGCAGTAAGACTAATCACCTTGGCCTGGCGGTGGTGGTGCACTCCTTTAATCCTAGGACTCGGGAGGCAGAGGCAGGCAGATCTCTGTGAGTTCGAGGCCAGCCTGCTCTACGGAGCAATTTCCAGGACAGGTTCCAAAGCTAGACAGAGAAACCCTGTCTCGAAAAAATAAAGCAAAACAAAACAAAAACAAACAAATAAACAAAAAGAAAAACAAAAGACTAATCACCTCCCCATGTATTAAGGCTGGGCAAGAAGATGCTGTATGAGACGTGGGTCCCAAAAGCCTGCAAAAGAGTCAGAGGCAGCCCCAGTTCACACTGTTAGGAGTCCCACAAGATGACCAAGCTACACAATTGTAGCATATATGCAGAGTGCCTAGGTCAGTCCCATGCAAGCTCCTTGGTTATTGGTTCAGTCTCTGTGAGCCCCTATGAGCCCAGGTTAGTTGATTATGTGAGTTTTCTTTTGGTGTCCTAGTCCCCTCTGTCTCCTACAATCCTTTCTACCCATCTTCTGTGGGATTTTCTGAACTCTGTCTAATGTTTGGCTGTGGGTCTGCATCTGTTTCCATCAGTTGCTAGATGATGGCTCTGATGGGGATATTTTTCTGTACGCTGAGAATATGTGTTGCTCTGATTGGTTGATAAATAAAATGTTGATTGGCCAGTAGCCAGGCAGGAAGTATAGGTGGGATAAGCAGACAAGGAGAATTCTGGAAAGAGGAACGCTGAGTAAGGAGATGCCAGCCAGCTGCCCAAGGAGCAACATGTAATGGGACGCAGGTAAAACCATGGAACACATGGTGACATATAGATTAATAGAATGGGCTGAATTTAAGTGTAAGAGCTAGTCAGTAATAAGCCTGAGCTAATGGCCAAGCAGTTATAATTAATATAAGCCTGAGTAATTATTTTATAAGAGGCTGTGAGACCTGGACAAAACTTTCTCCTTCATGGCTCTCTGATGATAATTGAGCTAAGCACCAGTCTGGTCACAGGAGATGGCCAGTTCAGGCTATGCATCATGTTATGTGTATGAGTGTTTTACCTGCATGTATATCTGTGCACCATGTGTGTGCAGTGCCTGTGGAGACGAGAAGAGGACCATTAAGAAGACACAGACTAGCCAGTAAGAAGCACTTACATATGGCTTTGGCATCACTTCCTTCCTCCCATTTCCTGTCCTGCTTGAGTTCCTGCCTGACTTCCCTAAGTGATGAACTGTTACCTGGAAATATAAGATGAAATAAACCCTTTCCTTTCCAAGTTTCTTTTTGATCATGGTATTTTATCATAGCAGAAAAACCCTTAAGACCAAAATCCTTTGGAATTTTCCCTCATGAATGTACCAAAGTTGAGTCTTTATACTTCTAGGCTTTGGACATGGGCTGTCCTTAGAGAAGAATGTTCCACCAAACAATGTGAAGCCCCGCATCAGATTGNGAGTCTAAGAATGTTTTCTGAGTTGTCAGTCTCAATCACTGCCTATAGTTAGGGAATGAGTATCTTAGTAGTAAGGTCAGAGAGGCATAGGAGAGTACAGTACACACTATCATCTGTAGAGAGAAAAATAAACAAGGATATTAACCATTAAGGAGTTTAAATTCCATTGTNGTAGAAAGAATACTGTCAAAAATAAACAAACCAACCNGTACAGTGTCTTAGAAAATGATAAATGACAAAGAATACTTCATTTGGTAAGGCATGAGGAAGAAGAATGAAATATCAGAGTGAGGTGAAGGGGAAGAATTACAAGGGGAGATANTGAACTTCACTGAGNATTTAAATTTGAACAAAGGCTTGAAGGAAGTGAAAAACTGGCCCCAGAGGGTAACAACAACAGCTGTTGCAGTGACCATGAGATGTGAGCATGCTTACTTTGTCCATTAATTTCTACTCTCAAGACTTTTGGCTGATTTTACAAGGAAGGTCTACCCAAAAGGAAGGCATCATGCTCTGTAGAATTTGAATGGAAAAAGCAAGGGAATGGGTGGGGCAAGGAAAAGTCAATAGGCCTTAAATCCAATCAGACAAGCATTATTTATTCCCCATTGTGGCGTCAATGGGCAAATTTGGCCATGTGAGATATAACTGTAGCTCACAGCATTCACAGCTAGGTAAGGCTTGGCATCTTTTCACTCCTGGCAGTCTGTCTAGAGCTATTTGAAACTTTATCAAATCTGATCATGAGAGAAAAAGGCAAACCAAACTCTTTACTTGGATTCTGGGGCTAAATATAGGTGAAGGTTTTGTGTGTGTGTGTGTGTGTGTGTGTGTAACTTTTNACAAGAAAACCTCATGAGCTTGCTTATATTTATGTGGATATTGGTGTGTTTATTTTGGAGGAAAGGGAGCAGGAGAATAGCAGTTTAATCAGCACTGAACCACTTACAGAATCACCACCGCCTTGCAATTAGAAAGGATCACATATTTCTCCTACCCCTGCCCTGGACAATTCATGTGCTATAAAGCCAGTTTTACATCTAGACTATTTTCTAGACAAGTTGCAGTGAGTTTTAATTGAAATAACTATGTGAGGACCATTAAACTGCAGCAGAACAAAGCTTGGGTTTAACACTCAGATATTTTTATTTTAACTTCATCACCATCACTCATCAGACACTCCATACAGGAAAAAAAAAACTTTAACCTCTGAGATTATATTAACTAATTTGTTATATCTATCTAATTGTAGTATAGGGAAATGCAAAGTGTTCAGGGATCTATATGTTGTACAGTCTTGAGTGAGCATTATAAACAGCAGAGGCTGAATGAAGATTCATGTTCTAAGAATTTATTGGATGGTGATTTCAAGAGAAAGTTGGAAGGAAATGGGGGAAACAGGTAGGCAAGGCTCTTTAGTACAAAGAGGCGAATATGCCTCTGTAGGCAGACTTTTCTTTCCTGCCCACCAGTTCCCAAATAACTGACAAGGAGACTCAATATTAATTATAAATACTTGGCCAATAGTTCGGGCTTGTTACTAGTTAACTCTTACATTTAAATAATCCATATTTCTTATCTATGCTTTGCCACATGGCTTGGTACCTTTTCTCAGCACTGCATGCCCATCTTGCTTCTCTCTGCATCCAAACCCATCCTTCTTTCTCCCAGCATTCTCAGTTTGGCTCTCTCACCTAGTCTTATCCTGTTCAACAATTGGCCAATCAGCTTCTTTATTAAACCAATCACAGCAACCTATATTTACGTAGTGTAAAAGAATATTCCTCATGCCTCCTATGTTTTAAGCTCTGTATCACTTTGGTCCATTGGCTACTATCATTCAAGCCTCTACCTGCTGTGCCCATTGTAAATGCATACTTGCTTCACTGCTTTGTTAGAAAGGTAGAGAATCATCAGTTTGAAGATATATTTTCAGTCAGCAATATAGTTGGTTATCATGATAATTTAGAATAAGATTTCTGCAAACCAATTTTGGTGTTTACTCAATTCAGGTCAGAGGGTCTATGTGATCTTACTCTTAATTCATTTATGACATTCATAACTTGGAAAAACAAAAAACTACAGCACACTATTGATATTTGCAGAAGGGAATTTATAATCTTGATTGAAATCCAGATGTCATGGTGTTCTCCAACCCAGGCACTCAGATTCTGATGCTCATATAATATATTTTCTATAATTATATTTGCATATGTTGGGTGTTTTTTTTTAAACAGGAAACAGATAATATGGTGTCTTATGTCTGACTCAAAACTTGGATTTGATGTAATGCTTTTGAAGTTCATCTAAGTTGCTGCATTTATCAAGACTTCATTAATTTTTAATAAATGAACACCAGTTCTTACATGTGTGATGTACAATTTTTCTTCATCCATTGATAGACATGAGTTTTTTCTATGTTTTGGCTATGAATGATACAGCTCCACTTATGTAAATGTTTCTATGAGTATATGTCTTTTGTTTCTAATGAAAATACAAACTAGAAGTAGGATTCTTGGTCACTTATCAGTTATCATCTGTAAAAAAAAATTCGTCAAAGTCTTCATAGCAATTGTATCATTATGCATTCCCTCCAATAATGTATCACCATCTATACATTATCATAGTCCTGAAAACAATTGCTCCTTTTATTCATTATTATTGTTATTAGTATTCTAACGGGTATATGAAGGTATCTCATAGTTTTCATTTCTGTATTCACTTATTTATTTGATGNATATCTGTGTGCCTTAGCATATGTACATGCACAATATGCATGCAGGAGCCTGTGGAGGTAAAATGAGGCATCACATACCCTGGAACTGGAGTTACAAACAGTTTTTAAATGTCATGGGAGTTCTGAGAACTGAACGTGGATCCTCATCAAGAATAACACATGCTCTAAAGTGCTGAGCCATGTCTCCAACCCCATACTTTTTATTTTTCCTTCTTTAATAACCAGTTAACTTAAGCAGATTTTGATGGACCATTTATAATGTTGTTTTAGAGACATGTCTACTCAACACCATTGCTCAGTTTCTAATTGGGAGCAGTTTTCATTTTTTAACTGCATTGTTCATTTTTTTGTTATTAAGTTGTAAGAATTCCTTAGTCTGAATAATAAACTAAATCCCTTATAAAATATTGTTCTTTCTGTTTTTCTTTTTTCACAATGTATTTAATACACACATATTTTAATTTTTATGAAGTCTATTTTTTGTTTGTCTTTTTTTGTTCCTAGGAGTTTATACGCTTCTCTGATTTCTTATGCTTCATCAAGTATCTAACTGATCATGGCAATTTGAGTAAGAATATCCCTCACAGACTCAAATGTTTGAACATTTGGTCCCCAGTTTGTGACTCTATTTGGGTAGATTTAGGAAGGTATGACTTTGCTGGAGGAAGTATGTCACTGGGGTCTGACTTTGTTTGAGATTAGAGAGCCTCATGCCATTTCCAGTTCACTCTGCTTTTTGCTTGTGATTCAAAATGTGATCTCTCAGCTGCCCCTGCCAGGATGTCTACCACCTGCTGCCACAATTCTCCCCCATGGTGGATTCTTATCCCCCTGGAATAATAAATCCAAATAAACTATTGTATAAGTTGGCTTTGTCGTGGTGCTTTATCACAGCAATAAAAGAGTAACTAATAACCAGCTCACTGATTGTTTCAGTGTAAAAATTAAATCCTGAAGTTTCCTATTTATTGTGACATTTTCTGTAATCTTATTACGTTTTAATATTTGATAAATCAAAGTTTTTATGTTTGCTTTCTTGTCTTTTATTTTTCTAACCATATTTGCATATTTATTTTCTCAGATAAATATTAAAATATATGTTATTGTTACAAATAAAAATTTAGATATTAGGATTTCTTTATGTTATCTAGATGTCTTTGTTAGACTTTTAAAAATTGTCATTTCCAGTATATTGCCTTCAAGCCACATGAAATATAATTTTCCATTGACCTAAGTCCTCTTCTAAGGAGTTTGCATTTTTTATACAAAGCTTGTTAAATTATTGTTATATTTTTTCTTTATTATTTTATATTTGTGAAATATTAATATGTATAATTAATGTGAGTGCAATCATTTTATCTATTATAGCTTCTAAAGTATTATTGCATAAGAAAACTACATTTGATTATATTTTGATTGGCTGCGATAATGAATTCTCTTACTAACTCTAGTTGTTGCTATGCTTAAGATTTCTAGACTGTATGATTACACAATTTGTAAATAACAATAATTTTCTTCATATTTCCATTTTTATATTTTAGAACAATTATAAATAATTATGATGATAGCAATTGTCTTTCTTTTGTTCCCAGTTTAAATGAAAAACTGATTTGTGTTTTAATAGGATTCATGATTTAGGCAACAACTTTTTGTGATAAATATATGCACAAATATACATATACCTATAGACATCATATGTCCTACATTGAATACATATGAAAACTAAACTTAACAAACATAATAACTAAACTATAACTATAACTATTTCATTTAGAACTTTAAATATATTTTGAAATCAGGTATCTGGGAATTTAAACTTTTTTCATTTTTAGCATTAATCTCATTGACTACTATTTCTTCTTGNTATTTTGGTATTTTCCACCACATATTTCTTCTATTATTACTGATATTTTTATCTACAAATTACACTTTAATATAAATTATATTGGTCATTCTCTCTCTGTTTTATTGTCATAATTTTGTTTCAATAACCACAGCATTATTTTTAGTCCATTGGAAACTATGACTGCATTTATTATGAAACTATATAAAATGTAAGATATTTTTCCATAACTTTTCCTTTAGTTCTTTATTTTGCTTCTTTCCTCGTCATTTCATTTTTGATCACTTATTCCATAGCAATAGTAGTATCTACTATAAAGTTTTCTTTTGCTTCTTGGCAAAAAAATCCTATTTCTNTTTGTTCTTTGTCCCTCTTTGACACTCCACTGTTTCCTTGTTCTTGTCTTAGTATCTGTGTTGGGAAGGATAAGGGGGTGGCTTTACTTTTATTTTTCTATTGTTGTTCATGCATTTGAGCTCATTTGCTAATGGTCATTTTGAAGTGTTCTCTATTTGCTTACAAATTATGAAGTAGATTTTTAAAATTTCCTCTAACTTTAACAAAGGCCCAAGGACTTAGTGCTGCTAATATGTTTTTTATTAACATTTATTTCCTTATTTAGTGTGTCTCTCTGTGTATATGTGTGTATACATGTATGTGTGTGCACGTGTCTGTGTGCACATGTGGCATTTCATACACGTGGAGGTCAAAGGAAAATTTCTTGGAGATGGTTCTCTCCTTCAAACCTATGGGTTCAGGAGATCAAACTCAGGTTATCAGTGTCAAGCACCTTTCCCAGCTGATGCATCTTGTCAGTGTCCCCACCCTTCTTTTCTTCAAAGCTAAGTTCTGTTTATTCTCTTACAGTGAGGAAGACTGAATCCAGTGTCTCTCCCTAGCATCTTGTATATTCTAGGTGAATACTATACCACTAGGCCACACACAACCCAAGTGCTGCTAGCTGTGTGATGAAGATTTTTAGCCTTATTGGTGGGTGCGGTAATGTTTTAAGTTTACGTAAGACAACCTCTGATGTAATCATTTTTTTTTTATTTTTGCCATTATGCATTCCAGTTTCATTAAAAGCCCTACATTGGAACATGTCAGTAGAGAAGTGCCTAAATTCACAGACTTTATACTTTCAAGCAACGAGTGACTCTTTGGTGCTAAAAGTTATTTTTATTTCATGAGTCTATATATTTTTCCTATTCACCAAAAATCATTCTCCATGATCTGTTTAAGTCATGAATTTTCCACAGGATATTTCTGTGTTCATCTTATATTCAGATTAGACAAAAATAAAGATGAAATTTAGAAGCTTTTTACTACTGTTTTCATCTGAGATTTAAGCCTTTGACTCCATAAGTGATATGTATATCTATATTCTTCTGACATCAAATTGTCTCAACTAGAAGAGAGGAACTGCTAGTCAATGAGACATATCAAATATTCTTACTACTATTTCTTACAATGACAATGTTTTCCTCACCAGGGGAGCAACATTAGTTTGCAATAGAAGGCGATGACAATTCCTGAATTGCTTCATCATAGGAGGAATGTATACCCATGCCCTTTATGGTTAGAATTGCAAAGCTTCCTAACACAGCAGGACTACACCCTCTAACCTCACTCACCTTGAGCTTGACTCTGTGACTCATTGTGGCCATGAAACATCATCACATGTGATATGAACAGGGCANTTGTATTGTTTGCTTTGTTCTTTACTGTTTTCTCACCTACCATTTCTGCTGATAACCCTCTTTTTAGGCAGGATCTTAAAATGACTGGTACCTGGAGTTGACATAAACTTAGGACTAGCCATGATACCTACAATCTCATGAGCAAGAAAGAAGTGCTTGGTTTTGTGAGCAATTGGAATCTTGGAACTGCATATTATATAATGATTTACTTTAGCAAGCTATTTGAGAAAACATCTTTAAATATCATTTGATCTTTTCTGTCTTCTTCATAGCCTGTGAAGACATTCACAGCATGAACTTGAAACCCCAGGAGACTAGTCACTGAGGTCTACAGTCCAACAAAGAGTTTATGCTGAGGCTACTCCTCCCACAGGATGCTCTCAGCCAATGACTGACCACATTGTAGATCATTGGAACATAGATCCAATCTGAGAGACTTGAGCCTCCTCTAATGATGGACCTTGATTAAAATCTATCCCCACACTCTTTTAGAAACTTTCTTATGCTGTAACATAACCTAACACGCTTTCATTGCCCCCTTCCTTCCTTCCTTCCTTCCTTCCTTCCTTCCTTCCTTCCTTCCTTCCTTCCTTCCTTCCTTCCTTCCTTCCTTCCTTCCTGACTTTTGCCTAAGGGAGATGTGTACTAGGGTCTAATAGACCTGCAGCTTTTCATAGCTCAGTCTCAATATTTTTTATGTCTCTGAGAACACCACCACCATAACTTTTATGTTTATTTCTTTCTTGTCATTTGTTTCTCATAGGACCTGGATCAGCTCAGTCTCTTTTTTCTCCACTACTCCTGGCTTCACAAGTAGTGTCCTTTAGGGAGTATTTTAAAATTACAGATGTTGATATATATTTTCTATACTTTCAGATTTATTTTTGCAGGACATGAAGAAATTCAGAGTTCTTCCTGTGCTCTGTCAGGATTTATTTTTTCCATCTGTTGAGCTTTAAGCTGGGATAACTTTTTAAGAAGCACTATCATATTCTTACATGCAAACTAGAATCAAATTAAAGGCCAAACATATCAAAATCATAATCTTTTCAGAAAACTCTGTATGATAGCCACATACTACTGGAAACCTTAAACAAGGTGGACAAACTGATTTTTGAGTCTTAATTGTAAATTTTAAGCACACTGAGGCTTTGGGAAACCTTGGCTCCTGACCTAGCTAATAAGTGACTGGGCTAGTAGAACACAGTTGGATCTTTGCCATTATGTAGCAATGGTCTTGGTTTATTTCCCTAATTTATGAGGAATTTACATAATAGAAATAGATTGGCAGCAGGGGGAGTGGACTATTATCATATGTGCCCATGTATGTATGTATGTATGTATGTATGTATGTATGTATGTATGTATATAATGCAGGCCAGTTGTATAGCCTTAATTTTCAGAACAGCCTGTACAATGTATAGTTGAATAATTACCTTGAATGTATTTAGTTGTACCCCAACTAAAACTTACAAGGGATTGGAGCCATAATTTCCTGGAAGCTGTCAAATGTTCATGAAAAAATGGTTGACTTGCTGAAGTCAATTTTCAGTTGGGGACCCACTGAAAGTTTTGCGTTCTCAAGTAAAGCTAACGTCCTTTTTAGAATCTTAACCAAATATTCATGTCATGATAAAGGTGGAATAGACAAGACATAAGGCCTCCAAAGAAATAAATTATCCTCCAAGCCATTTGAATCCTCTGTAAGCAAATGATTTGATCTTCCTGTGTGTTGACATTGAAGTACCCACACTTTTAAAGTCTGTCTTGCAGAGAAGCCAGGGGGCCAAGATGGTTGTTCCCATGGGTATAACTGATCCATTGTAAGGTTTTTTAATCAAGTTTGGATAAATGGAAAGTCATCAAGGCTGCTATAAAGAAAATGTTTCTTGAAAATTTGTTAATCCATAGTTTCTGTATAGAAATAACCTTACTTGGAAAAGTAAAAGATATCTTATAAAGACAGTAGTTTGACTCCTGGTGATTTGCAATAAGCAAAGACATATTCAAATGAGTCTGTGCATCAGCAGGAAAGCCTTGCAATCTATGCTTTTCTTATGAAGAGGAGTGCCCCTTGATAGCCCTTTAGTCAGTATTCAATTTTGNATTTCCTTGCTTTATGGTTGCAGAGAATTCCAATTCTCATTTATTTCATAATGCTTGGCATGTGAACCTCTAGCTGGCTCAGGAAGTTATGATGAAATGCAAGACAATCACACCTTGAAAGGCGGTGACAGTATATCCACTTGAAAAGTAATTGCTCCTGGCTTCACACACAGAGACTTCAAGATGGAAAATACGTTCTGAATAGCAAATGCCAAGAACTCTTCTAATCTGACTTGAATTGTCCCTTATCACTTTAGGGAAGTGAGTAAGGCTGAAGGATGAGATCTAAGTGCTATTTATCACATCAAAACTTAGTGTTTGCTAAGTGTTCCTTAGTCTCTCTCTTTTCCTCAATGCTTTTCTCTCCTTCCTTCCTTCCTTCCTTCCTTCCTTCCTTCCTTCCTTCCTTCCTTCCTTCCTTCCTTCTTTCCTTTCTTTCTTCCTTCCTTCCTTCCTTCCTTCCTCCCTTCCTCCCTCTGTTTCCCCTCTTGCCACTCTCTCCATCTCTCAACCCTTAGAACACACCATTATTGGAAATTTTATTTTAATTATTTTCTCACTCTTTTTATAATCCCTTTGCTCTGTATGTGCACAATCCTCAATAATATATCACTTATTTCTGAGTTTATTGAAATGGTATCATGGTGTACATAGATTCTGAAATACTTTTGAACTCAGTAATATTCTTATTTTTTAATTCGGTTATTTGTTGCAAAACTAGACATCATTATTTGTACTGTTTGGTATTCTATTTTGTGGATATATTACAATTCATTGCACTGCCCTTTCATTAATGGGTAGGATATGACATGACTTACAAATGTTTCTTCCAACTTATAATGAGTGCTCATTTTCCTTGTACAATTATAAAACGGCCCCATAGGAATTAGGATCCTCACAGGAAATATGTTGGGAGTGGAAAATGATCCAATCCAAAAATCTTTGCCCCGGGTCCTTGAGAAAAGGCCTAGGTTCAAGTTCCATTAACTTGGTCAGCCGAATACATGGGTGCCTTTCTTGTCTTATCTTCTCTATAGTGCTTCTATGGTAAGGAAGACATAAGTGGAGATTTTTCTCTCTCATATTTTAGCTAAATCTGTAACTAACCCTGCATAATAGTTGCTAGCACAATATTAGCCTTGACTAAATTAAGACTGATAGAAAAAGAAAGGCAAAAAACCTGTAACACACACAGGTGACATATTAATACAGAAAAGGCTTGGAACCATATTGGAGTTTGGAATTCCAATAATATTTCTTTGATATCCAGAAGTTCATAATTTTAATTTAATCAAATGTGTCTGATTCTTAAGCTCATTTTAACTTATTTAAAAGTCCTCCTTTTACAAACCTATAAAGATAATACTGCAATATTTTAGTTTATCTTTTATATTTTTCTTTATTGTTATAAAAGTATATTTTCACAAATGTTACATTATTAGGTTGTACAAATTTAGAATTGTTTTTCCTTTTAAAATTATTTTTATTATTCTGTAATGACCCTTGATTCTTTTTGGTGTGTGTGTTGTATTTTAAAAATGGCGTGGCAGCAGCCTTGGCAAGTGAAGCCAAGGGGCACTCGCACCATGCAGACAGCGGTCAGGTAAAGGATTTTATTGTGAGGAAGGGAGAGAAGGGAGAAGAGAGAAGAGGAAGAAGAGGAGAAGAAGAGATGAAAAAGCAGGGAGAGAGGAGGTGCAGATTCGACCTTATGGGGANAGAGAGAGAGAACGCATGCAGGACCCCACCCTTTGTGAAGGGACACAGCACATGAGCAGAGGAACCATCCAGCAATGAGTGCATGATGCTGTCAGGACCCTGAGCAGGCCAAAGTACGACCTGTGCACTGGCCATGTCCATAAGGGGCGGGTCTGAATGCTAACAGTGTGTCTTGGTTGTTTTGGTTTTGGTTGTTTGTTTTGTCAATTGGACAAGAGCTAGACTTATCTGAGAAGGGGGGCTCCCCTGAGAAAATGCCCCAGCGATTGCTTCCAGGCAAATCTGTGTGGCGTTTTCTTGGTTAATGANGAATATAAAAGGACCCAAACCATGNGCTGGAGAGCAGTCCCACCCATGAGCTGGTGAAACTGAGCTGGATAAAAAGCAAGCTGAGAAAATTCGGAGTAAAAGAGTGAGTAGTTTCCTCTCCTGCGTCAGCTCCTGACTTCAGGTTCCTGCCTTGAGTTCCTGCCCTGACTTCCTCTGATGACGAACAGTGTTGGGAATGTGTAAGTCAAATAAACCCTTTCCTCCCAAGTTGGTTTTGATCATGTTTCATTACCATGATAGAAACCTAAGTAAGGCAGTATATCTCTTATGAAAGTATGTAAATTTACTTGTTTTAATAATTCTACAATTTGATGTGTTGGGGTGTGCCTTGGTAGTAGAGAATGTACTTATCAGACACGAGGTCCTAGGCTCAATTCCTATAACTTTCCCACAAAGTGGAAATTATTAACANAGTTTTAAACTAAATCTCTTTAATTTTATATAAGTAAAGGTACAGAGTATGTTCTCATACAAATCACAGATTGATTATGTCATACAATTGATTATTATCATAAAGATAAATCAGCAACTTTAAAAGTTCATTTGTCTTCACCTTGATTCTTTTAGAATATTTTGTGCCAAAACAGTTCTAAAAATACAGTTTCTTGGATCATCTCATTCCTCAAGAAAAAAAAATTCTCCACAGAGTAACAAAAAAATATGTCTATCAAATTGCATAAAGCATTTAACATTTAGCAATACTAGGGACATACCTAAGATGCAAAGTGAATACCTAATCACTAGACCAAATTATTATTACTTTTTTATTGCACTTAGTCATTTTGCAAGAAACATGGCCAGATGTAACTAGAGAGATACTAGGGTTAATGCTGAGTACATGGGAGTGCTTGCTCACATTAGGAAGATTGTTCAGGTCTTATTACGGTTTTGAAGATCTAGGTCTGTAGAAGAAAGTAAGATTATCCAAAATAAAACAAAGGTGTGCAGGTGATACATGAAGTGGGCCTTGGTTGGGCTCTTCACTGAGTCAGTATCACTGGCTCCTGGCTAGTTTAGGATGTTCTCTGCTGGGCTGACTGGGCCTGACTCCATCGTCTCAGCAGGTTTACCCCGACCTTTTAACACAGAGTGAAAGTAAGAGAAAGAACCCAATATTAACTCTTTTTAACTCTCTGCACTACACCTACTGTCACCCCAGAGAACAAAGGAAGTCACATTATTGGTCTTAAAGTCAGAAGAGGTGGGCACTAGAATGTTGCAAGCCAGAGGGTAAAGGTAGGGGTGAGGTATTGGAGTCATTAATTCAGTCAATTTACCACAGAGACCAATTTCCTTCCCTGCCTGAGAACCCCTGGAAATGAGCACAACAATAAGCCTGTTGGAGAGGCTGTCAGGCAACTATGGTCCCCAGGGAAAGGTAAGTTTCAGCTAAGACAGGGCTGCTCTGAAGGTCAGACTCCCTCTTTGCCTGGGCCCTTCACCACTCTTTGCTTTTTTTTTTTTTTAAGAACTAAAGCTTCAAATTGCCTAGGATCAATTTTAACAAGGAGAATGAAGCAACCCGAAAAACTGGAGTCCTTTGTCTCACATTGCTGTTATGACAGGAAGCAATATGAGCAAGTGGCATTACACCTGAAAGAATAGTGTCTTTCTTCTGAGGGTTGGAAACAATTCTGGGAAGAAGATAGGTCCCTTTAACTGCTGTTAGGGACATGTTGGTCCCTGATTTTCATAAACTGTGGGTATCTCCTTTGAATTATAAAAGGACTTGTGCAATCGGAAGTACAGAAAGACAGATGAAAGCAGCCCTGTTTCTGATATACAGTAACAAATGCTAAAAAGTCATTTTGGGGATCATGAAATGAATGACTTCTGTCATTTTCTCTATTGTTTTTAGTGTGTGTGATTGTGTGCGGTGACATCACAAATGATATAACTTCAGTTGGCCTAGGTTGTTTTCACAATATACATTGATGAATGTTTTTATATTTACTCTTAGAAAACAGGGCAATAAATCTTAGGAGATTCAAAATGATGTGTTGCCACAGTGAACGAAAAGCTGAACTTTCTGTAGATATTTTAACTACCTCCTTCCTTGATATATTATGTCATGTCCTTAGTAGCTTTGCCAGTAGGAGATGGGCTTTTAGTGCGTATTTAGGCTTGGGGAAATCATGCTTCCATGTATTAGCTGCTGACTTCTTTAATCCTGTTAGAATTTAATTTCCCTTGATTGAATGTGTGCTATCACCAGGTGCTGAGTGGCTCTTTCCCATCAGTCTGTATAAATCCTGTTATTCCTTTCCAGCCTGTGGATGTTCCAGAGTCTTCTAAGGTCACACTATTTTGAAGGAGCATTGGCTGCCTGACTTATCTGACAGAGCAACAGTGAGACTTCAGCATACAGATGCCTTGTTAGTGTCTGTGTATGAGACTTGGACTTTGTTGTGGTAAGCTTAAGCAAATACTATCATTTGTCAGTAACATCTACATTAACTAACAATTCCAAATACTTTTAAAAAAAAACTTAAAGTGAGTTCTTTAATAATTGGCAAGGTGCTAACCCCATACCAATTAATAAGGTGTTCTATTCTTCCAGTTTTATGGCATAACCATGTCCTTTCGGTTATGTGACCTGAATTCACATTCAATTGTGGCCCAGAAAACTCCTTCAAGCAATTATCAGAGCCATAAGGAAACCTCTGGATTGCAGTGAGGTCTGTGGCACTCTGAGGTTCCTCTTCAGTTCTTCACCTACCTACCATTTTATGCTAATGGTTTTCCTGTACCCAACAAAAGGAAGCCAGTTCTGGGCCAAGTTTGTTTTATTCCCTGTTAGCACCTCTAATTGTTATGTGTTGCTTAACAAGAAGCTATTGCATAAATTGATATGTTTGTGACTTCAGGTATCAATTGTAATAAATCTGCTTTATTAGTAACAATCAAGAAGTAGTTCTATAAACTGACAGCTTTTTTAAAGCATCCATTGAACTATTTCTCTGGCCTCAATTTGGTTGCTAAATGTGGTCCAGGCATTCTTCAGCATGCTGTGATTTAAGGATAATTAAGATGGTTTGCCACAAAGCAATGTGAGTTTACTCTCGGGATTTTTTTCAAGGTTCTCAGACTTAGAAGCATTCAGGCCAGCATTATANATAAAAACAAATGGGCCCAGTGGCAATGTGCAGATCTCAGCCCCTATCTGGAAGGTGTATGCATGTGGGGTGAGGGCAGCTTCATTAAAATCACTTTCCTTTCCATGCTGGAATATTGTCCTATGGCTCTCAAGATTCCTGAATCTTTAGGAGGTCAGATTTTTTTCCATGTTATCTGTCAGTATTGACACACATTTAAATTAAGATATTTTGGAGTTCTGGACTGGGATTGACTCCTTTCATGTCCACCAGCAGCTGGCAGGCCACCCAAACTGCCAGCTGCAGCTCTGCTTGCCATATCCTGCTTGGACTGTGTCCTATCTGCCATTGCAGTAAAGGTGTTTGTCATTTATTAACAGTAAAGCTAATATTTAACTCCTGGTTTAAGTGAGGTAATCTAGGGTCCAGAAAATAGTTAAATGAGGATATACGGAGCCAGCTGATAGGAGGTGGGCATGGGGGCTGAGGGAGATAATTCTACCTCAAATCTATTTCTTTGTCATGTTCAGAATTGGTAATTCAGAGAAACTGCAGGTGATTTTACAAGAATGGCTGTGGGTATGCCTTCTTGCTAAAGAAATATGGATGTGTAAAGAGAATCAAAATGGAGAAGGGAAGTANTGTCAGTGGACATGAACAGGCTCTTCTGTCCCATATCCTTTTCTTCTCAGAAAAGATCTTCTCACAGGAGAAAGTGACTGGGAGCCAACCACCTGGCCCAGACAGTATTGTAATTAACTCTCACCTGGGAACTTGATAGGCCAAGGAGAGAATCCCTGCTAGAATCTAACATCAAAGCCCATGTTCCATTATGCTTACCCAGCTCTCTGTAAGATTCAGCCATCTTGCCCTTCATTTTAGAGTCCTAGTCTGAATGCAGCTTTTATGTTTCTGAAATGTAATAGTTTTCCTGTTTACCTGTCAATTTGTTTCATAGACCAAACAATTAAACTCGTGGAAGGAAAAGAATGAATTTAAAATTCCACTGCGAAGCCATGCTAGTTACTTGTTTGGGAAGAAAAATAGATTTTCTTCCACTCTCTTAATCTCTTGGCTAGAAGAGATCCTTTGATGTAAACAAATTAACAAGAAAAATAAACCAAACAGAAATTTATCAACATGCATATTTTATATATCCATCACAATATAGGGAATGGCCAGTTCCCAAAGACATACTTTAAAATCCCAACTTCTTCATCAACTTCAAGAAAGACAAGGGAATTATAGAGTGACAATGAGGTGTATTTGATAAGCACAGAGAAAGAAAAGGCTGAGTGCACAGTGGGTAAACAGTAGCACAGTTCTTCCATCAGCCTTTACCCACTGTGCTCTCTGCTTTCCTTATTTTCCTGTACTTATCTCGGATACCACATTGTTGCTCTAAGAACTTACAGCAAAGAAACAAGACCAGCTAAAGCCAGTTGGGACCAACGTGTCCTACCAGCACAATGCTAAGTGTCTGTTTCATTATAATGGCATCTCCCATGTATAAGCCTTGCAGAGCTGTTGTTCTCATCATGCATCAGATGCTGTGGCACATCGAAACATCCATACAAGTACAGAATAATGAAATATATATCCCTATCCTTTCCTGGAATTCCTCATCTTTACTCCACCTTAATTCAAGAATAATTTCCCCTCTATTGGAGTTTTCCACACAATTGAACTGTCTAAAGCCCCAGGCATTGCAACCCATTTGCAGGAGCTGCTTCTCCTCCTCAAGGGACCCAAAAGGGCATTGAGTTTNACTTTGTAATAAAATCTCAGTTGTTCCTTCTCAGTTCCTTGTCTCATCTTTGATTTTTTTTTCTTCTGTGACAGTGTTGTGGAACATTGTCNTCTGGACATAACATAGCTGTTGTCATCTTAATCATGACAGCTACGATAATACCCACAGGAGACCCTCAGCAAGATCTACCTGCTGACATTCCCTTATAGAAACAGAAAGAGGAAGAGCCATTAGACCTTCACCTAAGAGCCCAGGTACTCTCTCCCTCCTGCTCATACCTTTCAACAGCATGTAATTCTGTGCTACAGGTACATGGTCTCAGTGAATGCTGAATTATAGGAGATGGAAGTTTGATGGAGGGATAATTCCAGTTATGTAGTTGCTAGNAGATCATCACACATCCTGAGGTGGAACTTTAATTGAGGCAACTGTTTTTTATTGTTCATTTCCCTGTAAGTAACCCCTAATCCATGGTCTTACAAGTAGGCTCCATAAATAAACTCTGCCTTGATTATCTGGACTTGAATGGAATCATCCCTTTGGTCTCTCTGTGACTTGTCTAGGGGTTAGTAAACTGATATTCACATCTGCCCTAGAAAAGTTAATACAATAGACAAGTCTTTGGGAACACTGGGTAGATGACTCAATTAATTTCTCTATTCCTGGGATGCCTCCATCATTTATTGGTAGCAACAACAAGACAAATGAAAAGACTCTGAGTCTCTAAAGGGGGCAATTTGTAGGAAAAGTAATGAATGGCATATTTAGAACAGAGTCACAAAAATTATGAAATTTGATTATACAAATTTCTTTGATGCCATCTCAAGGCTTACAAGGAATTGTAGAATGCTGCCCTCTAGGCATGACATGGCAGTAATGGTGTTACAAGATTGGACCCATTTACATTTGTTATGGAAGGGGAAGAAGGCCAGGAGTTAGTGCGCTAGAGGACATATAAGCAATTGATTTTTGCTGTGGACTAGGGACTTTTCTTCAAGGTGTAATTGCTCATAAGACACCCATGATTCTGCAGGTAACCCTAAGCTACACTCCTATAATTAACCCCAATTCAATCAATTGGTCAAGCAAGCTAAGCTTACATGGAATTTTTCCTTTACTACTGTTGATACCCATCTGGGGTGAATAAAAGTTTGTTCACGTTTTCCTAGAACAGTTCACAAAACAGAGGGCCAAAGCTGCTTTACAGAGTTAATCTTTGTTTTTCCAGATTTCTAGGTTCAAATGCCTATCTGCCTTAAGAGAAAAAGACTATAGTTAGGAGATAGACAGACAGACACCTAGAACTATATGTAGGAATATGAATTTACATATAGTCTTAGCCAAAACTGGGGAAATAGAAATTCTTCATTGGCCACTNCCATACTCATAGCAGTGTTACAGCTAATACAAAGGATGCAATAAAAGTAAGTACATGTGCATGGGCAGATTTATGTGTGAGGCTGTTGCATGTACTAGGAAATAAGTTCCCTTTTCTGAGATGAGGCTTTGTACTGGTGCTAGGAGTCTTTGCTCTTTAACTGGACCATTTTTACTCCCAGCATGACATTTTCTATACGGATTTTAAACTCTAGACCCTGTTACACAATGTGTATAACAGATACACAGAAGTGCCTTTGCTAAAAGGCACTCATCTTCAGCCTCACAAGGTAGCTAAAAGCATGATAAATGTCTGTCCTCTCTGCCTTTATTTTTCACACTTCATTTTTTGGGAGATGAGACTCCTGCTAAACTATGNACATAAGCATACTAAATTTTTGAAAATGAATTTTACTTATTTTTATTTTATGTGTATGAATGTTTTGCTTGCATGTATGTCCATGCACCATGTGCCTGTATTGCCAGAGGAGGCAAGAAAAAGACATTGGATACCTTTGGAACAGGAGTTACAGACATTGTTAGTTGCCATGTGGGTGCTGGGAATCAAACTTGGTTCCTCAGAAAGAGCAAGCAGTGCTCTTAACTACTGAGCCGTATCTTGAGTCACATATAAGCACACTGAATTTTCAAGGAGTGTCTAAAAACCAATGATATCTAATCTAGGCTTCCTATGGTAGGAGAAACAGAGGTGAGAGAAACTGAAGTATTTCACTGCCAACGTTTAGTGTCTTACTCAAGACCCCAGAAAGATCACCAGGAAGTCTCAAGTCGTTGTTCTAAATCTTCAATTACCTTACATTTCAGACAGAGAAAAGCACATAGACAAATCACCTGGATGAGATCACCCCCCAAGCAGGAACACTTGTCTGGAGAAAAGCAGGTTGTCACATCCAGTGACGGGGACTTCTCAGGGGCTCGTCTTTAAAGTCAAAACTGAGGCAGTCATCAACCAGGTCTAGGTTTACAGACTCAATTGCACACCCATTTCACTCTGCTCTCTTCACCCTTGCTCCCCTCACCCCTGCTCCTCTCTCCCTCTCCTCCTCTCACCCTCTCCTCCTCTTACCCCTGCTCCTCTCACCCCTGCTCCCCTCACCCTTGCTCCTCTCACCCTCTCCTCCTCTCACCCCTGCTCCTCTCACCCTCCCCTNCTCTCACCCCTGCTCCTCTCACCCTCTCCTCCTCTCACCCCTGCTCCTCTCACCCTCCCCTTCTCTCACCCCTGCTCCTCTCACCCTCTCCTCCTCTCACCCCTGCTCCTCTCACCCTCCCCTTCTCTCACCCCTGCTCCTCTCACCCTCTCCTCCTCTCACCCCTGCTCCTCTCACCCTCTCTTCCTCTCACCCCTGCTCCTCTCACCCTCTTGCTCAGTTCTTCCTGTTTTAGCCTCAGGCTCATGTCAATGCTCACAATGAGCTGAAAAACTTTATTCCCCAAATGCCCGTCTGGAGCAAACCATTTCATGTTCTCTTGCCTTTACTTTAGTTTGTTTTCTTTGGCATCATTGCCTGCCCTGACAGTTACAATTCCAGAGATCGCTGATCTAGCTAGGACTCAGTTATAAGGAGAAATCATCCATCTTTTGTCTTCAGAAATGGATAGCCTGGTTTATTTTAGGCAACAATGAAACAGAGGGTTTTCCTGAATCTGTTTCTCATCTGCCTTTAGCTCAAGAATCTCCATGGCCAGAAGATGATTTGTGAATGCCATACTCAGTTCTTCCATACTGTTACTGGAGTATGGAACTGAAAGATAAAATTATGGAGATGTTGGTGAAAGNAAAGCAGAGATGAGCAAATGGGAGCCCTGGAGAGAAAGACAGGCCTCAGTAGAGTCCTACTTGTTGAACTAACTTCCACTAATGCTGAAAAATATGTTTCTTTCACTCAAGTTTCATTCTTTTCTCATACACAAATTGTTTAATCGTACTCCGAGTAATTACACCAATGAAAATTATGTGAAATTATGAGGAAGAGGTGAGGCAAACCTTGACTAAAATGTGCCTGGTGTTATAATGGATTAAAAATACTTGAAAACATGAGTGATCAGGTTGAGTGTGAAATAGAGGGGGTGAGTACTGAGAGAGACTACTGGAAGTGGGGCTATTTTCAGGTCTGGTAAAAACCTGGCACAAGGGAAGGAACCTCCTAGACATCTACAAGGATGACAGATAAGACTCTTGGAAATGGAGGATGTGTAGCCTGAACTGGACATCTCCTGTAACAAGGCAAGACTTCATGAGGAGGGAGTGGGAAATCAACCTAGCCACATAACCTTTAACCCTACAGTCTATACTACCTATGGAATGTGCTGAGGTGAGAGTGGCCTAAAGATTGCTGGAATGGCTAACCAATGGCTGGTCTAGCCTAAAACCCATGACAGGAGAGTAAGCCCATCCCTGACACTGCCTGGAACACCACAGGCTGGATGACCCAGAGACTTAGGATAGAACTAAACACTACTGGAGGGGGAAAAATGTATCAGTGTAGTAATGCCTAACGATATTCTGCTATACTCATAGATTGGTGCTTAGCCCAATTGTCATCAGAGAATCTTCATCCATTAACTGATGGAAACAGATGCAGATCCACAGCCANACATTAGGCAGAGCTTGGGGAATCCTGCAGAAGANGGAAAGGATTGTAGGAGACAGAAAGATCAAGGACAGCACAAGAAAACTCACTGAATCAACTAACCTGGGCTCATAGGGTACACAGAGACTAAACTGACAGCCAGGGAGCCTGCATGGGACTGACCTAGGCACTGCATATATGTGACAGTTGTGTAANTTGGTCTTCTTGTGAGACTCCTAACAGTGGAAGCAGGGGCTGTCTCTGACTCTTTTACTGGCTTTTGTGACCCTACTCCTCACATACTGGGTCACCTTGCCCAGCCTAAACATGGGGAGGTGCCTTGTCTTAGTACAACTTGATATGCCATGTTTTGTTGATACTCATGGGAGATCTTCCCTTTCCTGAACGGAAAGGAGGAGGATTGGATGGAGTGGAGGAGTACAAAGGAGGATTGGGGAAGGGAGGGTGAGGAGAGGAGGGAGGAGAAACTGTGGCCTGGATGTAAAACAAATAAATAAATAAAAACAACAACAAAAAATTAAACCTTAAAGAAAGAAAAAAGAAAAGAAAAAAAAATTTTNAAAAAGGACTTTTAAACAAAAACTAAGTGTAGGGTTGGAGAGGTTCTCTGTATAATGATTTAAACAAATTCACAAGGTGAAATATAGAATTGTACGTGTGACCTCCTGAGTGAAAATACTGACTGAAGGTGGAGTCATGGGAGATGGCCACAGATGACAAGTTTATTCAGATCCGGAGAGATAAGTGGGAAAGTCAGGATTCAGACCGATGCATTCATCTCTCCAATCAGCTTAATCATGATTAGAATGGAGAATAGTATAGTTTCGCACATTCTTGGTTTTGCTGGCTTATGGATTATATCCTCTGAAAATATCATAAGCTTATAATACTTATACGATTTGTAACAAATGGGGTATAAGGTGATATCTGGCATTATAGCTTCAAGATGTGCTAAGCATGGCATGGGAGAACTAAAAGGGAAACCGACCAATCCTGCCCATGGAAGGGGTTTCAGTTGCAGTTCCCCAGCACATGAGTAGAGCAAATGTGAATTATAAGTTGCATTTGTAAGATAATTGGCATATGTGCTGCAGGCAAAACCCATTAACCATTATTTTCAAATATACAAAGTATGTTTATCAAAATGAATCATCTGAAAATTCATAGAGTTAAAATCGTAAATGGTATAGTCTCTTGGAAGTGTAGAAATAATAATAAAAATAAACCCAATAGCTAAAAGGAAATACTTATATGTGTAGAAATTAAGTAATATACCTCTAATTACTCATGGACAAATAAAAAACAGAGAGAAATCTGAAATTAAAACTTATCAAATACTTCAATCTCTAAGGAATGTAGTTCAATCTATGATAAATGGAAGTTTATACGTAAGAGGAGAAAAATCTGAAACCAACTGCTTAAGTATCCATCTGAAAAAGTAAGGAGAGAGTACCAAATTAAATCTGATAAAACAGAAGAGAGCACGCAGCAAATGCTGAGGAGAAATTAATTAAATGCAGAGTAAATGTAAAATACTTGGGATCAATAAAGCCAATAGTTGCTAGTTTTGTTGTTGTTGTTTTGTGTTTTGTATAAGAGTAATAAAATTCATTAACCTTTGGCTCGACAGACTAAGCAGCAAAGGAAGAACCACAAAGAACCAGGAGATAGACTGGAAACTGGAGCAGTTCTATAAATAAAAGATAATCAGACAATATAATGAAAACTTTTATTTCGAAAATAAACCACATTCAGTGTATAGACTATGGAAACCATAGCAAACCTGACAGANAGTAGAAAGTGCAACAATTCTGATGGATATCAGAGATTTAATATGAAAGAGTTTTCAACAATGAAAGCTCCAGAACCCAGAGTGACTCACCTGTGATTGCTATCAAAAGTCTGGTGGAGAAATAAGATAAATCTTACACACAATATCACAAATAATTGACAGAGAAGAAATTACTTGGCCTCTTTTTTTTTCTTCCTTAAGAATATCCTTGGCATTAAAACCTAATGAGGACAATAAAGAAAAGGAAATTATCAATTTCTGTCATGAACATTGATGCAAACATAAATTAATAATAATTAGGACCCAGTTATATACAAAAAGAATAATGGCACCTCATGATAAAGTGGATGGCTCAAGAATCCATGGGTGGTGTATATTAAAAGCTGAAGTAATTCCCACAGAGAAAGAACGAAGGACAAAGAGTCTCAAAAGATGCTGAGAAAGCATTTGGCAAAACTCAATATTCATATTAAAACCCATAATTGGCTAGGATAGAAGAGAACATTTTAATCTAATGCTGCCTGGGCAATCTTCTCCTATGATATTGGGAAAGACACCTGCTATCATAACTTCTAATCATCNTTGCACTGGAAGTCTGGCCAGTGCAGTAGCAAAAAAATGTTGTCTTTTTAGAGGGGAAAGTATTAGAAAGAAGAAATAAAACTCATAATTTGTAGATGTTGTTTATTCAGAAAATATAAAATTATTTATAAACTATTTGCATTAATAACTGGATATATCAAACCTATTGAATGCTTTAGGGGATGATTTTTTTCATTGAGATCTTTTATTTAAATATTAATGATCCTAAATAATTTCTAACACATATTTCTCCTCATAGTGGAGATCTTAATTGAAGTTTTCTGAATATTATTCATACTCCCTGTATGCTTAAAATTTATTTAACATACACATAAAATTTTTGTTACTCAAACACATGCATACACTTTTATTATTCACAAGTGTTGATTTTTATTTTTAACAAATTCTTCATAAGCATTGACATTTGAGCACTTCTGAAGGATGATATTTACAACAGCTAGCTTAGTTAAGGACTTGACTCTCAGAAGGCTGAAGCAGGAGAGTTGTTCCAGCCCAAGAGTTTGTCACCATCTTGGTCAACATAATGAGACTGTCAGAAAAGAAAAGAAACAAATAAATAAATAAGTAGGTACTGATTATAATGGCATGAAAGGAAAATTCCTATTAAAATCTAGAGAAAGANTTTCAAAACATCTGTATTGTCTGTAGAGGTCTCCAATTGCTGAGGAAATAACAGCAACAGTTGACAGAATTGCATGAACTGAAAAGCTTCTGTTCAATAATCAGAGATAGCCTACAGAATGGAAGAAAATCTTTGTTACCTGTGTTACCTGACTGGAGATTAATAATTAAAATATTTTTTAAAAAACATTAAAAACACCTCACAAAACCCCAAATCATCTAGTCAGTAAGTGAGAAAACAAATTGAGCAAACAACCTCCACCCATCCATGACCATGTAAGCAGTCCTAATTATAAACTCAGTGGATCTCCACAACTGTGGAGCCTCCATGGACGTGAACTAGGCCCTCTGCGTAAGCAAGATAGTTGTGTAGCTTGATCTGCTAAAGGGNCCTTTGGCAGTAGATCAGGATCCACCCTTGGTGCATGAGCTAGATTTTTGGAGCCCACTACCTATGGTGGGACACCTTGCACAGCCTTGATGCAGGGGGAGGGCCTTGGACCAGCCTCAGCTGAATGTGTCAGGTTCTGCTGACTCCCCATGGGAGGCCATACCTTGTTGAAGGAAGGAATAGGGGGTGAGGTAGGGGAGGCTGGAGGAGTAAGAGGAAGAAAGAGAGGGGGATCTGTGGTCGGTAAGTAAAATGAATAAAAAATTCCTTAATAAAAATAAAAAACTAAATTAAATTAAATTAAAAACCTCAGTGGATCATACTCACACAAGTAAGGGAGGAGGACTAGGTGGAAGGAAGGTTTCAAGTGAAAAGAGAGGGGAACAAGAAAGTAATGGAGTGTGAATAATATAAAACATTGTATATGTTTATGGAATTGTCATAAAGTTAAAAGTAATTAATATAAAAGAGTGAATGGCAAAAAAGTAGAAACATAAGTGGCCACTAAATATTTGATTTTTTCAGTATCATTAGCCATCAGAGAATGTAGATTTAAACCACACTGAAATTGTAACTTATCCCAATCAGAATGATAAAACCAACTATAAATGTTAATGAGGATGTGAGGAGAAGAAGAATGCTTATATTTTGCTGAAGGGAATTAAAACTAGTGAAGCCTTTTTTGAAAATAATCAGTATTGGTGTTCCTAAATGTTAAACATGGAATTACTGCATGATCTATTGATGGGAATGTCTTTCTAAAAATGTGTTGTTCTGATTGGTTGATAAATAAAGCTGTTTGGCCAATGGTGAGGCAGAATAAGGTTAGGCGGCACATTCGAACTAGGGGAAGAGAAGCCGAAAGCAGAGTGGGGGCAGACACCATTCTGCCACCCAGAAAGCAACATGTAACTGCACACGGGTAAAGCCACGTGGAACATGTGGCGACATAGATTTATAAAATGGGTTAATTTAAGATATAAGAGCTAGCTAGCGAGAAGCCTGCCAGGGCCATAGTTTAAAAATGATATAAGCCTCTGTGTGTTTATTTGGGTCAAAGCGGGCCGTGGGAGCGGGGCGGGGGAATTGGACAAACTTTCGCCTACAAATGGCGCCCAACGTGGGGCAAGAGTTTCCACCTGAAACCTGACAGAATTTAATAAGAGATTCTAAAATAGAGCTAAAAGCAGCTTTCTACTTCATGTCTTATGCGGGCCGCGAGATGCCACAGCATTCAGGCTTGAGCGCATCATGGCGGATTCCCGCCATGATACACAGTGG
>LZPO01097917.1:12472-24300 GCA_001675575.1 Neotoma lepida
CCCTCTTCCATGGGATTCTGCAAGCTCTCAGGGGAGGACCTGATGGAGAACTCCAGTATAAACTCTCTCCACATAATGTCTTGCTGTGGGTATCTTCATTTATCTAGTTCCATCCATTTGCCTGCAAATTTCATGTCATTTTTTTAACAGCTGAGTAACACTCCATTATATAAATATACGTTTTTAAATCATAGCGATTTATTTGCAGAGTGTACTTGAGTGTTCAACTTAATTCTGTCACTTGATTTCCACTCTAAAAGTAAATGTAGTTGATGGGCATATAGGTTGTTTCCAGGTTCTAGCTATTACAGATCAANCTGCTGTGAACATAGTTGAGCAGTATCCTTATGGTATGAAGAATAGATAGAGAAAATGTGGTACATTTACACAACGGAGTATTACTCAGTTGTTAAAATTAATAACATGAGGAAATTTGAAGTCAAATGGATGTAACTAGAAAGAAATCATCCCTAGTGAGGAAACCCAGACCCAGAAATACAAACATGATATGTCCTCACTCATAAGTGGATATTAGCTTTAAAGTAAAGTATAACCATTCTACAATCCAGATCCAGAGAGGCTAAGTAGGGCTCCAGAGGGTACACATGGATCTCCCTGAGAAAGGGAAATAGAAGAGATCTCATGGGTGGACTGGGGGCAAGTGGGAATGAAAACATGAGAGATCAGGTTGGAGGGTAGATGGAGAGGGAGAGTACTAAAAAAGAAGACTAGAAATGGGGGGGGCACATTTCAGGGTCAGGGAGAAACCTGGTGCAAGGGAAACTCCCAGGAATCTACAAGGATGACCTCAGCTAAAACTCTTAGCAATAATGCATACACAGTCTGAACTGGCCATACCCTGTGATCAGATTGGTGACTAACCCAATTGTCATCAGAGACTCTTTATTCAGTATCTGATGGAAACAGAAACAAGGACTCACAGCCAAACATTAAGNAGAGATTGAGGAATTGTGCAGAAGAGAGAGAAGGATTGTACTAGTCAGAGAGTTCAAGGATATCAAAAGAAAACCCCCAGAAACAACTAGCCTGGGCTCATAGGAACTCACAGAATCTGAACCAATGAACAGGGAGCCTTCATGGGACCAACCTAGGCCCTCTACACATATGTGACAGTTGTGTAGTTTGGACTACTTGTGGGAATGTTAACAATGAGAGCAGGGGCTTTGGCTGGCTCTAGGGAAACTGGAATCCAGTATGAGGATTGCCTTGCCCAGCCTCAGTACAAGGGGAGGTGTTTAGCCTTGCTGCAAATTAATATGCCATGATTTGTTTATACTCAAGAAATGCCTGCCCCTTTCTGAACAGAAACAGAGGAGTGGATTGGGGAGGATGAGTGTCAGAGGGAATAGGAGGAGAGGAGGGAGGGGAAACTGTGGTCAGGGTATAAAGTTAATTAATTAATTAAATTTTAAAAAGTAAAGGTGGACTGTGCTTCATCTTCCGGAAGTTAGAGAACAAAAAGAAGCTACACTTGGACTTTCCCCGGAGCCTTCTGCATTTTTAAAGTGTCAAGTAGAGTTGAGGTTCAAAAGTCAAGCTGTTTATTGAAAACAGAAGTTACTTCNGTCTTCATCCATGGAAAATTTGTTACCTTCCATAGGTGCTTCCTACAGAAGGCATCTGTGATGTTTTCTTAGACTACAAAAACACTTGTTGAAGCTTGTGTATTATCAGCTCTGTCAAGTGTCCATGATGATGGGCCTGAGGGAGGTGAAGACTATGGGGTCAAACTCTGTGGCCTACCCTGGTTTTGCTTAGTTGAGGACATACAACATTTCCTCTCCAACTGCACAATTCATGATGGGTTCTTAGGTGTTCATTTCATTTATACTGGAGAAGGAAAGCAGAGTGGTGAGGCTTTTGTTGAACTTGAGTTCGAAGATGATATAAAATTAGCTCTGAGGAAAAGAGAGGGAAAGTTTGGGACACTAGTATATTGAGGTGTTCAAGTCACATAGAACCAACATGGATTGGGTGCTGAAGCACAGTGGTCCAATCAGCACCAACAATGCCAAAGATGACTTTATGAGGCTTCACGGACTCCCATTTGGATGTACAAAGGGAGAAATCATTCAGTTCTTCTCACGGTTGGAAATTGTGCCAAAGTGAATCTTATTATCTGTGGAGGAGGCTTCAGTTTTCCGCACAAGAGTTAGCTGAGAAAGCTCTAGGGGTGCACAAGTAGAAAATAAGGCATGAGTATATTGATGTGTTCAAGAGCAGTCAGGAGGAAGTCAGGTCACGCTCAAATCCACCTCTGAAGTTCATGTCTGTGCAAATCCCTGGGTGCTATGCTTGGCCTGGCAAATCCTAGAGGTACATTGGCATTGTGAATCAGCCAAGCCTGTATAGGATGAGATCCAGTGCCTATAGTGCAGGATATGGGGGCTATGAAAAATATAGTGGCCTCAGTGATGGCTATGGTTTCACCACTGACCTGTTCGGCCGAGATCTCAGCTACTGTCTCTCAGGAATGTATGACCACAGATACAGAGACAGCACGTTCACAGTCCAAAACACAACTGCCTACTGCATCTACATGAGGGGGTTGCCCTACAAAGCAACAAAGACATTTACTACTTCTACTCTCTATTGAACCCTGTGAGAGTACATATAGAAATTGATCCCAATGGAAGAGTGACCGGAGAAGCTGACATTAAGTTTGCCACCCATGAAAAAGCATTGGCAGCTATGTCAAAAGACAGGACCAACATACAACACAGAAATTTACAACTCTTCCTAAATTCAACAACAGGAGCTAGCAACAGGGCTTGTAGCTGCCAGGTGATGCAGGGCATGGGCATGTCAGTTGCCCAGGTGACTTACAGTGGCTGGAGAACCTGTCAGTGAGTGGCTGTTGTGGGGCTGGCTACAGTGATTAGAACAGCATGGGTAGATATGATTAGTATTGTAGGAACATTTGAATTATTTCTATCAAAAATTTCACAGGCAACCAACAAACAGTTAAGAGCATTTTATAACTCTAGAGGAAGCTGGGGGACCCACTTTGCAACATGAATTTGTGAAATCTGGGATTAAAAATTCACCTCTTCTTAGTTTCTCATGAAAACTTTTTTCCTATCATGTAATATTAAGTAAACTAAAACTGTTTTCTTCCACTTTTCTCAATTAACTTTTTTTGTAGTGTACTTAAAAGTGATATTGTGTGAGTTAAGTAGTTTTAAGTATGTTGAGTGTGTCTTTCAGCACACTATAGTAAACACACTGGGGACATGTACTTTTCCTGAGAACTNGAAGGTGTTAGATCCTGATGCAAAGAGAAGTATTTCTCATGTTCTTTCTAGTTTACATTTTCATTTAAAACCTGTCAGTTAAGTCTAAGAAGCTTTGTAAAAGTTAGTTTTGAGAATTAAGACACNATACTAATACTGCCGGAATTGGTGAGGCCTTGACTTAAAAATTTATTCTATGACTTCCTTTGGATTTATTTTGCTGAAAATTGTAAATTTTTGTTAACTAATTTTTTTCTTAAAGATTTTTNGTAAGTAAATATGTCTTTTCATTTACTAACACTTTAAACTTTAGTCAATATTACAAATAAATATCACTGATATTTTAGAGAAATTCAAATAATGAACTCTCTCAACCTACTAACTATATTTACAAATAGACTGCCTAATGAAATGGCACAGTCAGGTAAAGATACTTTCTACATAGCACCGGATGATCTGAATTCCATCCCTGGCACCCACATGATGGAAGAAAAGAACCAGCTCTGAAAAATTGTCCTCTTATGGTCATGAATCCATCATGGCATGCACATGTCTGAAAATACACACAGACAAGGNACACACACAGACACACATACACACATACACAGTCTCACACAAACTCACACACAAATACAAAAAAATACATGTAAAAATAAAATGAAAGCAATGGATAATGGCATTGAGTTCTCTATTGTTCTGGAATATTCCTTCATGCCTTTGCTATGATATGTTGCTCTGTTACTTTCCCTGTGTATGTTTGCATTCTGAGATACCTTCCTTTCTATTTAGACAATTAATGAAAATTATATTCAGTGGCCCATTTAAATTAATCTCCTTTGAACTCATGTTGCATTATATGGTGTCTCTTTTAAATAGGCCATCCCCTTGAATTCAAAAGAGAGTACAGATAAATTAAGCCTTGTTCATGTAGACTCTATTGACCTGATTCTACTATAATGTATTTTTGTAAACACACATCTGTTTTTTATCATGAAAGACTAAGAGTGTATTATAATTAGAAATCTGTTGGTAATTTATTTGCTTCTTAACCACCTGCTTCATATGGATCATATTATCTTGTGTTATGATATTCTTTTATTANAAAAGGAAAATGTACAATAACCAAATATTATTTTCAGTTTTAAAAGCCATCCTGGTTTTATTTGAACACTTATTTTCCACAAGTGTGTTTTGTTTTATAAGTACAGCTATCTAACAAATAGTAACTATTTGTTTCATGTTTTTTATTACTAGTGTACTAANTATCTAAATGACTATTTTAATCACTCCCAANCTTCATTTACTATTGTTTTCTAAAATTACATAGCTTATATGTCTTAAAAGGTTTTTTTCAACTTTTCTTTCCTGGAAAGGTTATCTTATCTATCCTACAACAATGCACATGGTCTTATAAGTTTTTAATGAATAGGTCCTCTTGTTAACTTAAAATATTCAAAGGTAGGGCTGGAGAGATGCCTCATCAGTTGAGGACCCATGTTTGCTTCCCAATAACCATAGGGAATACATCTTTCTGACCTTCATGGGTATTAAGCATGTATACATATGAAGACATAACACTCATACACAAAAAATAAATATAAATTTTTTTAAAAAGTAAAAAAAACTTCAAAGTTAAAAATAATAACCAAAGCTGAACATTTAGGAGAGTGTTTCATTGAAGTAATATTTTCTTTTGAGTATAGCTTATATTTAAGATTTAAAGAATCATAAATTATTGAATAGATGGGTTGACCATGTACAAAAATCACTAAATAATCACAGAATAAAAATAAAGGGAAATGCCTTGTTTCAGAGGGGCTTTAAAATTTTATATCATCTATGTCTTGCTTTTAAACACTGCTGAAATAAATATGGAGTTAACCTATCTCTGCTAAAACTCCAGCTGAAAAACAATATTTGCACTGTTTGCTAGATATTGCTTTTCTGACAATAAATTATGTATTTCTCTACTGAGATTTGATGAAATTCGTGGGCTTCATATAGAAATAACCATAACAGGGTCTTCCAGGTACAAATATTCTAGAAATTAGAGTCTGGGAATTCTTGAATGAAGAAAAGAATAAAGTTTGATATTTAAAGAAGAACCAAAAGCAGCTATTATCAAAATATGTATAGACACGGGAGAAAAAGAGTCAGTGCTTCATACAGAATTGAAATCTAAAACCCTTGAAGTTAAAACCAAGTTTGTATTCCTAATCTCAGCATTTAGGAGGTGGAGGGAGGAGCATCAAGGTCATTCTCAGAGTGAGTTAGAGGTTAACATGGGCTACAACACAAGCAAATAACATATTGAATTCTTAGTACGTGTTAGACCTATGGTGTGTATTTTAGACTGTGACAAAGACAAGGGTGTATTCCCTTGTACCAGCACATACATTCTCAAGCCTATACATCAGCAAAAATTCTCAAATCTAAATCAGAACAAGTCAGTTAGTTATAGTTTCATTCTCTATGTTATTATTGGGCTATAGAGTCCTGTTTGTTTCCTAGTGAGAGAGAAAGGGAGTAGATCCAGATAGAGAGGAGCTGGGAGGTGTGGAAGGAGGGGAAACCACAATCAGAATACTATGAAAGAAAAACATCTATTTTAATTTAAAAAAACAAACAAATAATTTGAACTGTTATGTAAAAGCAACAATAGAANAATTATGACCAGTTCTTAAAGCAATTACTTTTAAAAATAAAGTGTTCAAAAATGTGATCAAAACCTCATTAGAATACTAAAAGCAAGATTACTTTATGGTTGGGTTCTTATAACTCCNAGAGGTAGATTATTTTATTTTGATTTAAAGTTCTGTTGAAACAATTATATATTCATAAACAGTGGTAAGAACCAATTCAGGAATAGCTCATGCATACTTACCTAGTTCTCCTCAATTTTAAGAACAATATCAAAATGTCCAATGGAACAGTCACCTATCAGGATTGAAATTGGTATAATCCAGTAATGATCTTGGCATTTCCATATTTTAATCAACTCTGTGAAACATTTTTATTTATACAAAATTTTACACATCTATACTCCTCCTACTGCATCCAAAATGATCAATATATTCCTCATACCAGGATCCCAAAGCTTCCTCCATTGTGTGTATGTGTGCTGGGGTAATGATGTGTTTGAAGTTTTCATATGGTATGTGTATGTCTGCATGTGGTGCATGTGTGTTTGTACCTTTGAGTATAAAGATCAGAGTTTGGATGCCTTGATGACAGGTGATTTTTTCTTCATAATGCTCCACTTTTTTTTTTTTAAACAGGAGTTTATCGCCAAGTTTCCTACTCAACCTTAGTTCATTACATTGACTATGCTACCTAGGCTGGCCTACCAATGAATTTCCAGGATCTACCCTTCTGCTGTCCCACCACCCCCAGGACAGGGGTTATAGGCCAGCTGCCAGGCTTTTTATGTGGGATCTGCAGACCCAACCTCAAGTCCTTGCAATTGCACAGTAGGTACTTTACCAACTGAGGCAGCTTGCCAACATCAACTTTCTCTCTTAGAGCTTCATTTGCTTTCTCTGCCACTTTCAGTTACCCCAAAGCTAGGAAACCATTATTGGTTTCATTATTTTGGTTCCAAAATTTGCTTGTGAAAAATACTTGTTGAATGAATACTAAGCAAGCTCTGTACTTTGTATTTTTGCACTTAGTTTATTTCTGCAGTTATTCTCAGTAGCCTGATCTATCAACGATTTATTTCTTTTTATATTGGTAAATACGGTTCATTGTGAGTCACATACCATACTTTTCTCCATAGTTCACGTGTGCACTGACATCATAGNTCTTTATATTATGGCCCACTGTTGTCTACAATATAAATTGTTCTTCATAATATTTTTTATTAATTAGTTAATTTTCCCACATTGGTGGATTCCATTTATTTTGTGACCAAGAGCAGNGGAGTCAAATTTAAAGTGAAAGAAACAGCAGTGGTTACACAAAAGAAAATACACACATTTTAGATGAAAGCTTTGCTGAAAATGTTCCCATGCCATCAATGGGAAAATCAAATTCGTATGTATTAATCACATACCAGAAAGTCCCCTGTGCCTCTTCCCAGTCAGGTATGAGTACAAGAGACCCCAGTGTATTCTGCTGCTCTGTGGCTTTGAGAGACACAACATTACTGACATNGCTATCTCAGGTCAAGCCTGAGAAAGCATGGTGTTGAATTAGTAGCTGGGAAGTGACTTTTATATTCTACTTTTTAAATAGTAACAGTGGTATCAGATCCCTAACAGACAACTTTGCATTAAAATTTGGAACTATTTTTTTATGAACTGATCTATATTACAACAAGTATAAGTACTTTACATTACACACATTTGTGTTTACAGGTTGCTGTGAGTATACACTACCCCCGTTAGCTTTAACTGTCTACTTGACAGAGTCTAGAGTCAACTAGAAGGGAATCTTAATTGAGCAATTTTCCAGATCAGATTGGCCTGGGGACATGTTTATGGAAGACTGTTTTCATTGTTAATTAATGTAAGACTGTTCAACCCCACTGTGTGTTTGAACCATTTCTTGAGCAGAAGGTCCTGGCCAAGACTTGTAACTAAAATGTTTACTTCCTTGGCTATGAATGAGTTTCTCAGTCAGTTATTGGTGTGTGGAATAATAAGCAGATGTCTCTTGAACTCAGTGCCTTCAAGTTTCACCTTAAATTTCTTCAGTGATGGCTGTAACCTGTAAGACAAAACAAACACTTTCTCCTAGGTTGCTTTGGATTAAAAATGGGCTTTTTAATCCACAGCAACATTAAAAAAATAGAACTGAACTTATTGCAGAAGGATTTAGATGCTGTGAAGGCACTGACTATGTGGAGTATTTGTCTCAGATTATTTCTGTGGAAGGACTATTGAAGCATTTGGAATTTAGGGTGAGAGAAATTATGGAGCACTGGAGTCAGAGCCTAACAGTCTGTTCTCTTGGAATCTTAGATGATAAAAGCCTATGAAATATAGACAATGGTGTTTTCCTTTGTGGGGTTCAGAGCAGGAAATGACTCTATTGGAAGTGGGCAATGGGCCATTCCTATAACATTTTGTCTAAATGCCTGTGTGTGCTGCTCAGCTGAGGCAGTAGAATCAGCTATGAATAATGAACTCAGCACCACTGCAGTGACACCTGCACTTGACCGGGATAATGAGAAAGTAATTCCTCAGGTTGAGCACACAGGAGCCTTTGTCTATGGGTGCCAAGTCTACATCTTGAGCCTGCAGGTGGATTTGCAAATGCGTACAATTTACCCACATGGTATCTATTGTGAAGGAATGAAAAGGTCATGGAGACCTGCTAAGTTATACTACATGGTTCAGTCTCCTCAGAGAGCCCCTGAAAGGCCACTAGTGAAGNTGAAATAGGACTGTGGGATAGATTTTCACCAAGGAGAGCTGAAGCTGTGGAGGAGAGCCATTTTAGTTGGAGAAGTGGGACTAGTCAGGACAAAATAGCCTTTTGGAATCAGACAACAGCCAGGGTTATTTGGAAGTTCCCATGAGATTCCTTTGGCCAACAACTCAATTAGATATAACTTACTCCTGGTACCAGAAGCTTCATTTGATGACAAGAGATGTCCAGGTGAGGCTCTGTGTTCCCTGTTATTGGCAATTTCATTTAGATTGTCTTCATATATGTATATAGTTTAGGACCTTTCTACTGTATTAGGCTTCCATACTATACCTCAAATGTCCCTTAATTTTAGCTGATTTTCTGTGCTGGTTTGAATTAAGAATGGCCTCCATAGACTCATGTGTTTGAATGCTTGGTCACCAGGGAGAGGCATTATTAGGAGGTGTGGTCTTGTTGGAGTAGATGTGGCATTGTTGAAGGAAGTATGTCATTGTGATGGTGGGCTTTTAGGTCTCAGAAGCTCAAGCCTGGCCACCTGCTGCCTGCAGATCCAGATGAGGAACTCATAGCTACCTCTCCAGCACCATGTCAGCCTTCATGCTGCCATGCTCCCCACCATGATGATAATGGGCTAAACCTCTGAACTGTAAGCCAGCCTCAATTAANTGTTTTCCTTTATAAGAGTTGCTGTGGTCATGATGTCTCTTCACAGCAATAAATCCTTAGCTAAGATACTCTCCTGTATTCCCTCTGTTGTCCTCCTCTCCCTTCCCCTCCCCNTTTGATCCTCTCATATAATCCACATACATACATGCATTCATCCATAACTGCAATTGGTTGTTTTCTGCTCTTTGCTCTTTGTAGGACCCTCCAACCAGCTGCCAAATAATCACACAGAGACTTATTCTTTCTTATGAGTCCCAGCCTTAGCTTGGCTTATATCTTGACAGCTTTCTTAAATTATGTTTTGAACATTAGCCCTCTGTGGAATATGTAGTTGTTAAAAATCTTTGGCTACAAAATGGCAAAAATAATTTTCAATCTTAATTTAAGTAAGATTGTGAACCTATTTCTGGAGAGCAGAACAAAAAAAACATAATCAAACAATACAAATTTTACCTCAGATTCTGAAAGTGCAAGCCATGTTAATAAAAGGACAGTAACATTGGAAGGAGGGTTGGCAAGTTGACACCATTCAATCACCCATTTGCTTCCTTATTTAAGAGTGCTTACTCCTTGTGCAGCGTTTAGCTCCCAGTGCCCATGTGCATAAACGTCTGTAACAACAGCTACATTGAATCTGATGTTCTCTTCTCGCCTCTGAGGGTACACACACATACCAAACACACACACACACACACACCCCACACACCACACACACACACACACACCTTCTACACACACATGAAAATATATTACAACAAATCTTTAAAAAGTTGAACAACAGTCAAACCTACATATATGTGTGTGTGTGTGTGTGTGTGTGTGTGTGTGTGTGTGTGTGTAGTTAATTTCAGAATTATTGGCTTTACCAATATTATTTAAGGGCTCAGGAGTCCTCAATAATGTCCCATTATTAGCTTTACAGTTCACATTTTTAAGCAGAGAGTTAAGATAGTTTATATTTAGCATTATTAANGGTAGAGTTTTACTGAATCCTATATTATTGTTAATTGTTTTCCTAGTTGTTTTGATTACTTCATGAATTTTCCTTTCTTCCTTTTGTGTTCTATGTTTTCTGTTTNAACAATTTAGATCTCTAAGAGATAGAAAATGAAAATATTTACCTTTTCTCAATTGCTGACTTATCACACAAGAGGAATAACTGTCACACCAAACTCCAACAGGATCCTTGGTTTCTGAGGACTCTTGGCTTCTTCTTTGGGTAGGCTTGTCAGTCTCTCTCTTCTCAGTCAAGCTTCTTAGGTGGATTTTTTGTGAAGCTTCTGCATACCTCCCTTAGGGTGAAGTGCATCCCCTTAGAAATTGTATTGCTCAATTCTTCTTGCTGTATTGCTGTCTTGGGGTTTTTATTACAGTGATGAAACACCATGACCATGTCAATTCTATGAAGGAAAATATTAAATTGGGTGACTTACAGTTCAGAGGTTTAGTCCATTATCATCATGGTGGCAGCATACAGACAGACATAGTGCTGGAAAGGGAGATAAGTGTGGAGAAGGAGCTACATCTTTATCCCACAGGCAACATGAACTGGTCTAAAATACTAGACTTATGGCTTGTGCATATATAAGACTTCAAATCCTGTCCCCACAGTGACACACTTCCTCCAACAAGGCCACACCTCTCAGTAGTGCCACTCTCTATGAATATATGGGGACCAATTACATTCAAACTACCACAATTGCTCTTAAGTTTATTCACATAGTTCAGCTATCTCAGCAGCCCATTTATTTCATGTAATCATTTTAATCCTTTTCCCTTTGGAGCAGAGTCTATTTTTGTTTATTCTGACTACTTTTACCTACTGCCTTGCATAAAAGAGTTTGTATTTTNTCATCCTACCAAAGAAGGCAGGCAGAACTTTTTTAATATAATATTTTTATTGATTATTTGGGAATTTCACATAATGAACCCTGATGACTTTTACTTTCCAGTCCACCCCCACCCCCCACACTTCTGACCTCTCTCAAAATAAAAGATCAAAAAAGAAATCCATTTTGTGTTGTCCATATAGTCACCAGAGCATCTTCAAACTCCTGGTGGCCAGCCCCTTAAAACAAAAAGTGAGTCTTTCCCTACCCTACCCCTGCCAGTAGCCACCCATTGTGGAGAGGTACACTTCAGCATCCTTATCACAATTTTTAAGAGTTTTCTTTGATGGCTCCCTTTCTAGGTTGTTACTTTTGGTGGGGGTGGGGCTGTCACAGATGCCTTCTGTCTCTCTTTCTCAACTGTGAGTCTACAGTCATGGATTCCACTACAGAAGAAACTTCATTGNCATTTACAGTCAGCAGGAACAAAAATCATGGATTTCTACATGGTATCTAGTGACAGCAGGGACCATGGAAATCCACCTGGCCTCTGGTATCATCACATACCATGGACTTCAGCATGGTCTCCAGTGACAGTACAGGCTACAGACAACAATAAGGTCCCATGCAGAAGCTTAGCCCAAGGACATCAACGTAGCTTTAGGTGGCAGCATAGACCACAAACATCCACGTTTTTCTTGGC
>LZPO01097917.1:32977-43666 GCA_001675575.1 Neotoma lepida
ACCTCTCTCTAAAAGGAGAGCAGCATGTCGGTTATAAAATAGTCTCAAAGTAAGCTTCCAAAGAATAAGTTGCTCTGAAGACTGAAGCAATGACTGAGCATGCTCATTTCCCACTATTTAATTAGCAAAGTGTAATGATCCTCATCATTATACTCTTGGGTGAAGTGGATGAACATCAATGGTGGTAAAGAAAAGTAGATAATTTTTCAAAAGCACAATTAAGTTATTATTAATTAGTTGAGATTACACAAAATTCATGATGTATGTATGGCAATAAACAAATTAATACCAGATTTAAGCTGCATATATTTTTAGAAGGATTGCTATATGTTTACAGGAAAACTAATGTTGACAAAGTTTCTGTAAATATTATTCTTTGTCATTATGACATTATTTGTCTGGATAATTACAGTATCCTTTGTTCATCTGTAGTTCAAATTATGTCCTTGGTTTTTCTTTTACTCTAGCCCCACATTGTGGCATCCATCTTCAGCCTACAGGCCCAGAATATCTGTTAGACTTTTCAGTGAAGCGGAAAATTTGAAGGACTGTCCTGCCTTGTATTGGCAAAGTTTAGCAGTCACTTTCCTGTGCGTCCTGCAGAATATCTGGCAGACTCTTCTGTGAAGCAGGGATTTTGAATGACTGTCCTGCCTTGTTTTGGCAAAGTTCATCAGTCTTTTTCTGTGTGTCCTCCATGTCCAGTGTACACTAGCACATTGTCAAAGGCAAGACCAGTTAATTTGCCCAGGGGCTAACCTTGTCACAACAGAAGCAAACTGTATAAGGAGTTTCCTCAATGTCCATCATGTCTGAAGTAAATTGATGCTGCCAGGAGCAGATGTGTCTCATTGTCATGAAAAACCTTAGGTTAACAAAACATTTTAAATGCCATATTCTGTAGTTCTTTGAAGTGTTTGAAGACCATCTATTTACCCTTGAAAACATACCTAATGTGACTACAAGTTTAATTATTATACATTAACTACTAAACTCATTTCTAATTTGTGCATTGCATTTTTAAATGAACTGCATAAGTACAATGCCCCAAACAAGAGTAGAAACATTTATATACAATGTAAAAAAATTAACTTTAAATCTGTATCAATATACTTATATTGATATACTTAATACATTATAATTGATATACAATATACTTAAGTCCATGCCAATACAAAATATTTTAGATTAATAGAGTTGTCTTTTTATCCTATATTTCTCTAATTTATAACAAACATTTTTGGGGTCTCTGAGAAAATTTAGAGATACTGGCCAAGTCCCGGGAAGACCAGCTTTAATCTTTGTTGATAGATATCATCTNTCAAGCTTCAGGAGATCTCCACTGATTAAACCTGATCCATCTCATTCCTGAAGGAATACACAAATTCTTGTCTCCTGTGGGAACAAAACTTGAAATCATTTTTTATTTTCACTTGACAATTACATTTTTCGACTTCTTTTTGAAAATTAAGGCATTCCTAAAGTGTCCAGATTGGTTCAATTTAGCAGTCCAGTTCAAAATCCCACATCTCTTAGCAGTTATTTTTCACTTGTTGGCATTCAAATAATTCAAAACCAAAACAATATTATCTAGGATTCAGACTCCCTTTGCATTTCCCATCTCTACCTGGCTTTTTTAAAATTTTTTATTATTTTACTTCTCTCTTTAAAGACTTCATTATTTTTAAACTACTTATTTCTTTTATGACTGTCCTTTTTCTTTCTTTCTTAACCCTACGTACATTGTGAAACACACTGAAAACTGTTTAGATGTTTTCCATCTGAATNTGTCTTTATTGTATAACTTTCAGCCTTCTTTGACTGTCTAAGAAAATTTTAGATCCTCCTGGAACCTCCATGTAGCTCTCTTGTTTGGCTCTGCCCCCTGCTAGGTTCCTGCAAGCCAAGCCTAAAACTTGTGGGCAGGTTGGAGGTTTGTGAGAGAGAACTGCATTAAACCTTCCTAGCTATGGAAGCCGGAACATTCCATTGTGTCAGGCTNTTTTCACTTAGTTTTTTATTTCTATTTAACATACTGGTTGCTTAAGGGCTCACCGAAGGCAAAAACTCTTAAAGGAGCCAGCCATGTCCTTTTTTNCCCTCAGCTTTCTTAAGCCCTACATAGAAATTCAGGCCCTTGTTGGATGCCAATATGTTGTTGGTTTTTCTTTTACTCTATCTAGCACCATCTTGGGTGCCAAAATATTGTTGGTTGTTTTTCACTCTTTGGGGAGCCTGCCACCCAGCTCCCAAATAATTCAGACAAAGAGGCTTATTCTTAATTATAAATGCCTGGCCTTAACTTGGCTTGTTGCTAGCCAGCTTTTCTTAACTTGTCCCATCTATCTTTGGCCTTGGGGCTTTTATCTTTCTTTATTCCTTTATACCTTTTCTTTCCTTCTTACTCCATGTCTGGCTGTGTGGCTGTGTGGCTGTGTGGCTGTGCGGCTGTATGGCTGGCCCCTGAAGTCCTCCTCTTTCCTCTCTCATTCCTTGATTTTTCTTCCTTCTCAGATTTCTCCTTCTATTTACTCTCTCTACCTGCCAGCCCTGCCTATTTCCCTTTCCTTCCTCTCTATTGGACATTGAGATCTTTATTAGACCATCAGGTGTTTTAGACTGNCAAAGTAACACAGCTTCACAGAGTTAAACAAACACAACATAAACAAAAGTAAAACACCTTAAAATAATATTCTACAACATTTATTACACTTAACTTGCAAAAATTATTTTCATAAGTTTTAAATTGCCCAGCAAAATTGATGTCATGATGAAATCTGACGTCTCCTTGTTCTATTCATCCTGGTACTTGAATAATCCATTTGTTCACTTTATCCATTTTGTATATACTACCTGCTCATTAAGTCTCTTAGTAACTGTCTCTGCATATTGTTTATCACATAATAGCACTTGTGTTCAGGTAATAACACTCATGATTTTTCTTAATATTCTCCAAAGTATAATAGTAACAAAGTTGCAAATTTATACAAGATATTCTCATTTGCCTATTTTATCTTTCTTAATTTCTTATTATAATTGAATTAGGAATTAAGCATCATCAAAGATAATCATATCAGACATATTTGTGATGCTATGTTTTAGGAAATACATTAGATTACCCCGTGCCTGTATGGATATTATAGAGTGTAATTAACATAAGTTAGTAGACACATAATCACTACACTATACAATGTACCTTAGGGAATCACACATCCTACATGCTGTGTGCCACTGAGGAAAGTGTTATGTAGTGCATTAACATATATTATGTTTATGTATTATGTATATATATATACATAATATATGTTATATTATAAGGACAAACACACACAAAGTATAAAATACTATCTTTGGCATTCAGCTTGAGATACCCATTTTGGAGATGTTGACTTTTAAATACATAGTATCAGTGCAACTTATAGTCATGGGCTTTTGGATACAGGTAGAATATATGTGATTCAAGCGTAGGTAAACAAGTAGAAATCAGAAGTCCTAAAATATATTTTATTATTAATTAAATTTATTCATTTATTATACATCCTAACCACAGTTTCCCCTCCCTCTTTTCCTTCCACTCCCTCCCTGCACCTTACTCGTGCNCTCCCCCATCCACCCCTCCTCTGTTTCTGTTCAGAAATTGNCAGGCCTCACATTGGTGTCAACAAAACATGACATATCAANTTGAGGTAGGACTATGTTCCTCCCCTTGTATTGAGGCTGGGCAAGGCAATCTAGTATAAGGAATATGTTATTGGAAGCCAGTCAAAGCATTAGGGACAGCCATGGTCCCACTGCTAGGACTCTCACAAGTAGACCACGCTATACAATTATCATATATATGTAGAGGCCCTAGGTTGTTCACATGAAGGCTCCCCAGCTAGTGATCCAGAGTCTGTGAGCTCCTATGAGCCCAAGTTAGTTGTTTCTGTGGGTTCCCTTGTGATTACCTTTACCCCCCCTCCTGACTCAAACAATCCTTCCTTCCTCTCTTCAACAGGATTCCCCTAGCTTGGCCCATTGCTTTGCTGTAGATCACTACATCTGTTTCCATGAGTCACTGGATAAAGCCTCTCTGATAGCAATTGGGGTAGTTACCAATTTGATTACAGGAGATGGCTGGTTCAGACACCATCTCCACTATTGCTAGGAATCTTAGGGGGGCCATTGTTGTAGATTCTTGGGAGTTTCCCTTGAATCAAGTTTCTAACAGACCCCAAATGCCACAAATCAAGGGAATTCTGGAAATGGAAAACCTAGGTGAGTGAACAGGAACATTAAGATGCAAGCATCACCAAAAGAATAAAAGAGATGAAAGAGAGAATCTCAGCTTTGAAGATATGATAGAGGAAATAGATTCTTTGGTCAAGGTAAATATTAAATCTAAAAGATTCCTAACAAAANACATCCATGAAATCCAGGACACCATGAAAAGGCCAAACCTAAGAATAATAGGAATAGAAGAAGGAGAAGAATCCTAGCTCCTAACTCAGAGGCATAGAAAATGTATTTAACAAAATCAAAGAAAAAAACTTTCCCAATCTAAAGAAGAACATACCTACAAAGGTAAAAGAAGCTTACAGAACACCAATCAGACTAGACAAAAAAGTCCCCTTGCCACATAATAATCAAAACACTAACATACAGAATAAAGGAAGAATATTAACAGCTGCAAAGGAAAAAGGCCAAGTAACATATAAAGGCAGAATTACATATAAATATCAGAATTACACTTGACTTCTCAAAGAAGACACTAAAAGCCAGAAGGGTCTGGACAGACATCATGAAGACACTGAGACCACAGATGCCAGCTCAGACTACTATATCCAGCAAAACTTTCTATCACCATGGATGAAGAAAACAATATGTTTCATGACAAAGTGAAATTTAAATGATACTTATCCACAAATTCTGCCCTACCAAAGGTAATAGAAGGAAAACTCAAACCCAAGGAAGTTAGCTGCACCCATGAAAAAACACAGACAATAGATAATCTCACACCAGAAAATCCAAAGAACACACAGATACACGCACTACCACCACCACCAACAACAACAAAACAATCACTGGTCATTAATACCTCTTAGTATCAATGGACCCAATTAGCAAGGCTAACAGAATAGATACAAAAACAGGATCCATCCTTCTGTTGCATACAAGAAACACCCCTCAACTTCAAAGACAGACATTACCTCAGAGTAAAGCGTTAGAAAAAGATTTTCTAATCAAATGGACCTAAGAAGCAAGCTATGTAGCTATCCTAACATCTAACAAAATAAACTTCAAACTAAAATTAATCAAAAGACATGGAGTAAGATATTTCATTTTCATCAAAGGAGAAATCCATCAAGATGAAGTCTGAATTCTGAACATGTANGCCCTAATACAAGGGCACATATATTTGTAAAAGAAGCAGTATTAAAGGTTAAATCAAACATTGAACNCCACACATTAATAGTGGGAGACTTCAACATCCCACTGTAACCAATGGACAAGTCTTCCAGACCGAAACTAAACAGAGAAATAAGGGAATTAACAGATGTTACGGCTCAAATGAACCTAATAGATATCTATAGAACATTTCACCAAAACACAAAAGAATATGCCTTCTTCTCAGCATGGAATTTTCTCTAAAATTGACCACATAATCATAAAGCAAATCTCAACAGATACAGAAAATATTGCAATAACTACTGTATCTTATTGGGCCATCATGGCTTAAATTTGGAGTTAAACAACACAAACTACAGAAAGTCTACAAATTTGTGGAAACTGAACAACTCTCAACTGAATAACCAATGGGTCAAGGAAGAAATAAATAAAGAAATTAAAGACTTCCTAGAATTCAATGAAAATAAATGCACAACATACCCAAACATATGGGACACAATGAAATTTCATAATACCAAGTGCCTACATAAAGAATTTGGAGAAATCTTATACTAGCAACTGAACAGCACACTTGAAAGCTCTAGAAAATAAAAAAAAACTCACTCAGGAGGAATAGATGCCAGGAAATAATCAAATTGAGGGTTGAAATCAATAAAACAGAAACAAAGAGAACAATGGAAAGAATCAATGAAATAAAGAGATGGTTCTTTGAGAAAACCAACAAGGTAGATAAACCCTTATCCAAACTAACTAAAAGACAGAGAGAGAATATTCAAATTAACAAAATCAGAACTTAAAAGGGGGACATAACAACAGACACTGAGGAAATTCGGAGTCATTAGTCATACTAGTGACTAATTAGTACTGTTATACTTCAAAAACCTGTACTCCACAAAATTGGGAAATCTAATAGAAATGGANAAATTTCTTGATAGGTACCAAAAATAAATACTTTCTTAAGCAAATGCTTATAGAAACAAATTTTTAAAAATATGTAAAAAGNATACCCAAACTGAGAAAAACAATTTTAATGCAACAAAATAAAACTTTAATATAGTAACATGAATATGTTCAAAATATAATTTATGAAACACTCAAAGAATTAGTAAAAGCAATAAATAAATATAGTAACATGTAGCTTTCATTTATCATAATTACAAATCATGTCCCCTTTTCAAGGAACACTCATCAAGACAACCAGTGCTGCTGACTTTGTCTTTTAATATTGAGATTNTNAAGGATACTACTTTCACATAGAATTCTCATTGTTTAGAAAATACATGTGAATTGTTGTGTAACAAATGAATATGAAGTATTTTATATTCAAAAGAAACATCAAAGACAGTTTTGTGACTGTTGTAAAAATATCATTTTATAATATATATAAAATATATTTCTGAGAGGATTTTCTCTCGGAAATAAAACTGATCCAAGGTCACCAAGATCTTTCCAGAANAGTGAATTCTAAATTAAAATATAAGAATTTCATTAGAAGTTAGATATGAAAATATTACTGAATGAGTGGTTACTTAATGAGTCATTTGCACGACTACCTGGTTATTAAGTATCCTATGGTTTTGTTTTACAAGAGCTGTTTCTTGAATTGTGACAGAAATTCATCTGTATTGAGTTCATGGTGCTTAAGATCATTTGTGCCAAGAGTGATGTTGAATATTTTAAAAATATTCAACATGAAATCTTCAAATACATTTTGTATATTTTATTTACATAGTGTTATTACTAGGAAAAATAGTAATTGCCAGTTTNCTAACTGGAAATTGCATACATAATGCATGTTCTTATGGATCCTTTTATAATTAAATACCTGAAGATAATTCACTATTTCAAAGTAACAATGTTCAACAGCCTAAAAATACATATTTCAGACATTATTTAGTCAATTCTGTTATTATACTTAAAGAATTTGCATTTATTAGAGTAAAATTTAAAATAATGTTTTCTTTTTCATGATAATCTTCAAAGAACAATAAAATTATATAGATGAATATTATTTTTTACTGAAATAGTGGTAAAATTTGCTTTTCTTATTTTTAATTTTGATGGTAAATGCTCTCTGAAACTCTGGAATTAATATTTTTTTAAACAATAATTTTTTTCTTTTTTGGTTTTTCGAGACAGGGTTTCTCTGTGTAGCATTGGCGCCTTTCCTGGAACTCACTCAGTAGCCCAGGCTGGCCTCAAACTCACAGAGATCCGCCTGCCTCTGCCTCCCGAGTGCTGAGATTAAAGGCGTGCACCGCCACCGCCCGGCTGGAATTAATATTCTATCAATAATCCATTGCCCACTCTGACATCAGAATCTATCTATCTTAATCTCCTTCTTTTTGAGAATTCTTTGATTAAAAGCTGAATTATATGGAGAAGATTCTATTTTAAAGATGTAGATGGCCAATGGCTTCTGAGTGTGAGAATCAGTCTCCTCCGGGATTGAGCTCCTGCATAAGTTGCCCAGTCCCAAGTGTTGAGCCCTGGTTATGTGCACATGTAAGCAATGCTAAATGGACTCAGTAGATTGCATATACATGTGTGCATATGTATATATATATGTGTGTATATGCACATATATTATATTACATGCAACATTAATAATTAAAGAAGCAATCAGGAATTTGGAAGGTAGGAGGCACAGGTGTTTTTAAAGCGGATAAAATGGGAAAGTTATGTAAATGCAGTGCTTCTGTATGTATGAAGTTCTCAAAAAAGATAAAATAAGAAAATAAGTTATATATTTGATATCATTGAATTAACTAAATCAATTGAATTAAACAATTAAGATTGTCAACAAAATCAGATATGTTCACTTGATTCTGATCTTTTGCCATGATTATTTTCAAAGAAATATAACCTCTCCTATAGTATTTAATTTACTATAAAATTCAATGTTCCTACCTCCACCTCTACCAATACCACCAAAACAGAGGGCAAGAGTGACGGTGTGGTAGTTTAAACGAAAATGGCCCATAGACTCTTAAGAGAGCAGCACTATTGGAAGTGTTGTTGCTTCAAGCCTCCTAACATCCTGTGTTCCATTCAACAGCTCTTTTGGTATAGACTAATTACAAGAGTCTGAAACAAATAAATGAAGNTTTATCATAGAAAAGTGGAAGTGACCTTGTTGGAGGAAGTATGCCACTGGTGGTGGGCTTTGGGGTTTCAGAAGCCCAAACTAGGCCTAGTGGTACTCTCCTTCCTGCTGTCTACCAATGCTGATATAGAACTCTCAGCTACATCTCCATCACTATGTCTGCCTGCATCCTGCCATGTTTCCCAACATGATGATAAGGGACTAAGCTTCTGAACTGTAAGCCAGTCCCAATTAAATGTTTTCCTTTATAAGAGCTGATATGATCATGGTGTCTCTTCACAGCAATAAAACCCTAAGACAGATGGTTTAGCCATTGAATGCTAGATTCAACCAAATCTTCAAGAATGGTTTATAGTGACTCATGTTATCACTGCTCCTCTAATTAAGAAGGTTATGCTAATTCTAATTCTATGATGGTTATTATAGGCATACAAATGTAAACCAATATTAAATCCACAGTTCTGTTTAAACAATTAAGTCAGGCTGTCCATGGACTAATGCATTTTACAAATATCATGAAACTTCTGTTGCTTCAAGNCTCCTAACATCCTGTGTTCCAATCAAAAGCTCTTTTGGTATAGAGTAATTATGAGAGTCTGAAACAAATAAATGAAGGTTTATCATAGAAAAGTGAATAATATAGGAAATAATAGCACATTGCTTTACAATTTAAGTTGCTGATTTTGGAAAGTATTATTTAACAAAAATATATATAGTGAAAAACTAACAATTTATAAAATTTGATAGGAAATAATCCTATCAAAAGTTTGAACATGAATTGCAAAATATGAGTGACTGCAAAGTACCTTTTCACTTGCCATTAATAATTAAGTAGGTAAAAATGTGTGGCTACTTCACAAAGATAGCAATGAAACAGTCCTGCAGAGAACAAAAATTCTTTTTACACTGTCAGAATAAAGTCATATGGAAACCTACTACTATAGATATTTTCTTTAATACAATACCCATTACAAAATCCAGCAAAGACTATAGAAATGAGAGTACAAAGATTATAATAATATTTGATTGATTTTAAATTTTGATGACAAGTTATCAAAGTCAGGTATCTTTAATATCTGGTTGTTGCTATTATAGCATTTTTATTTCTATATCAAAGATTTCTNAAGTTACAAAGACCTGAGCTACATCTTTTGTGAGGGTTCAGAGAAAGATTTGCTATTAATATTATTGTTCCAATGGGATTTTCATTTTCTCATACAACTGGTCATTTTNGAAAGAAAGACATAAATATTCAGCAATAAACCATGTTTTCTATGTCTGTCTTAAAAATACACTCAATATATAGAGAGAGTTATAGTACAGTTGCCCTATGACAGGGAAACAATGCTCTACTACAGAGTAGAGGCTTACAAATAAAAACTATAGTCCCAGGAGTGGTTTACTTCTTTTAGAGATGCTGCCCAGCAAGGACCCATATAGTAATAAACATTATAGGCTACAGCCATTGTGATTGTCCTCCAGAAATTATTGGTAAGACCATATTGTTGAATATACCAATTATTTGAATCACAGAAGATGGAGAAACCAAGCTGGTAATGACCTGAAAGTTTCATCTTGACTGGCTGGCTTTCATAGTGCTGGAGGATGCTACATGTGATCCCAGGGAAATGTTTATAATAGTAAACTGACTCCTTATGACTTATCATTATACCCATAAACTAATGCATCTCTCAACCATTGCCAGAGAAGCTTCTATTTGCAGTATACGGTGGCCAACTCAGGAGATTATAATTGGTCAATGCACAGAACATAAAAGACTCAGAATGCTCAGCCCTAAATGGGACATATATACCATAACCTATCCTCCTAAGGCTTAAAGACCATTTAATAAGAGGAATCAGAAAGACCTTAAGAGGCAGATGTGGTGGAGAATTATAAAAAAAAATGTGGTTCTGGATAGACCAGGGCAGTGGCACATGCAAACTCACAGCTGTTGTGAAAACATGAACAAGACCTTTACAAACTCAAGCCAGACTCAAAATTCCAGTATGCAGAAGAGAGGTGAGCACAAAATTACACTTCAATCAGTGGAACTATTGGCAATTGTTAGATGCTTGGAGAGCAAGAGTCATTTTTTTTCTAAGAAGGGAGCCCCTGTAAGTTGATTTTGCTACAGAGGAAGGACACAAAGTTGGTTTATGGGAAGAAGGTATAGATTTGGAGCAAGCTGGGGA
>LZPO01097919.1:24396-43536 GCA_001675575.1 Neotoma lepida
TCCAAAAAAGGAAAAAAAAAAGAATTTGCATTTCTAGCTATTTCCCAGGTGATGATAGTGCCAGTGAGAAGAAGGAGCATGGCTCAGGGCTCAACTGGAATCTAGGACAACTCTATACTATAGTATGTGGCTGGTCTGAGACATGTTTCATGGAGAAACCTTGGTATGTAGGCTGAGTGGAAAGATAAGAAGTGAAATACCTGAATGGAAAGCTCTGGCCCCTCTCGGCTAATCTTCACCTGATGCACCCTTCTGTTGGCCAAGTTCTCTGTGCTGATGGTGAACACATGACTTTCTTCCTTGTTTAGCNGATAGTGAACTTGTAAACTTCCTTGAAAGTAAAAAATTGGGGAAGGATTAGAATTAAGAATAGCAAACACAACACAGGAAGATGTAATCAAATTGTTCATGAATTGGTCATTTCTGTTTTCTGGGACTCAATTACTCATCATTAAACTTTTGTAAAATCTATATGTTCATCAGAGTTGAAATATAAACTTCTGAATGTAGCTACTAAATAAAGTGTGTCTCTGTGTTCTTCTTGTTGTTGTTTTCTATATGTGCCATTTTAAATTAAAATTCCAGTTTGAGATCAGCATGGTGGTGTAGACTTGTAATTTCAGCACTTTGGAGGCTGAGACAGGAGGACCAAGGTTACAGGCCAGCTGGACTACAGAGTGAGTCCCTGCCTCAAAACAGCAACTGGAAGAAAGAGAAGAGGGAGAGAGGGGAGGAAAGAAAGGAAGAGAGAGAGGGAAAGGGGGAGAGGGAAGACAGAGGAAATAAGAGGTCCACTTTGACAAGCACACCCACAGACCTGTTTTGTAATTGGAATGTGAGAACATGAGCATGACTTGATTATTCTCGTGACATGGTTCTCTGGAAATCACCTTCCTCCTTCTGAGCTTGAGAAAGAGGAAATGTACCGTTTTCCACCCACTGATGGGTTATATAATATTTCCAGTTGAAGTGTGGTCTGACTAAGGTGAGGTGACCAACCTAAACCTTCATGGCCCCTTAGGAAATTCAAATTTTACCAGGAGAGTATTTTTCACTGTCCATGTGGTCAGGAAATCAGTCAACTGAATCTCAACCTCAGAGGCTACAAATGGATGGAAACTAAAGGGGATTTAAGAGAGTCTGGAAACACATGTGAAGGACTTTCTTTCCTTGCCGTTTTAGGTGGGAGGGGTAGGAAGAGGACTGAGGGATCGAGGAAGGCAAAGCACTGCAGCATAAACAGAATGGCTACTTTAGTGTGAACATCCATTTTTAATTTGAAAGCTACTGTGCATGAAAAGTGACGTGGATAGCAAACATTCATTGGCGTCTTTATCCCAGGCATGTTTTCCCATTTCACCTCTCCAACATGGCTAGTAAGTNGCCCAGGTTGCTCTGTCCACTCTGAGGGTTCATGCACACTGTACAGTTGGAGTCTTCCCCAGACAGCAGAAGCTCTCTCCTTGAGTACACAAGAGAGCACACAATGTTGAGAGCAGAGTAGGGTATCATATTCTGAGGGGCATTAAGGAGAAAAGCACATTTATTCAAANTTTGGCCAAGTATGATCCTGATCCATCCCTTCACATTTTCCTATTTCTTTGACCTTTCTCAACCGACTCATTTTTTCCATTGCTGACAACAGGAAAACAACAGGGCTTGTGTTCAAGATGGATATTCTTAGTCATCATAGCAGTGTTTGAATCCTCTTTGCCTTTCTCTGCTTCTTTCTGTGATTGTTAATATTCATTGTCTCTTTCTTCCCTAGGGTTCTCTATCACCACACTCCTCTCTCAAACCTACACAATGGTAAACACTTTAGGTTTACAGTCCCAGAGGTAGCAAACTGTCACAGGGAATGCACTATCAATATAACAAACTAAAGAACAGGCTAAGTGCCAGGTCAGAAGTGCATTGAAAGCAATGCATCATACTGCATTTATCTCCTACTTGGTCTCATTTTTCTCTCTAGCATACGTTAGCAGTGCTGTGCATAAATGGGATACTTCCTCTGCATGAATATGGGCAGAGATTTTCTGTTTACAATATGGAAATTAAAAATAAAAGTGATTTTTGAGATGCAGTTATCTCCTCCTTTCCAAATATGTTCCTGAAATAAGCATCTGTAATAGAATGCACTCTGGTCACCAGCAAGTACCACATAAAATTTTAGTGGGTTCTCTTAAAGTTGATACACTCAAATTGTATCTATCTTCTTTTTTCTTCCATTTTTATACCTTTGATCCAAATCTATACCTTCATTCCCTTCTGTGTGGGAGAACTACACAAAGTTATTATCCATACTACTTAGAAAATTATTAGTGGGGTCTGGTGAGATGTCTCAGCAGGTAACGTTGTCTGACTACCTGCATTCCATCCCTGGGTCCCACACATAAGGAGATAACTGACTCTCAAAAGTTGTTTTCTGGCTGGGTGGTGGTGGCACACGCCTTTAATCCCAGCACTCGGGAGGCAGAGGCAGGTGGATGTCCTGTCTCTTATACACATCTAGATGTGTATAAGAGACAGGGGCTACTGAGTGCGTTCCAGCAAAGGCGCCAAAGCTGCACAGAGAAACCCTGTCTCAAAAAACCAAAAAAAAAAAAAAGTTGTTTTCTGACTTCTACATACATGGCATGGCACACTGCACACTCATATAGAAACACACAATGAATATATTAATATGATAAAAGTATTTAATTGAAAATAATAGTGCAAAACTTATACTAAAAACAAACAAACAAACAAAATAGAACTAAACATGGTGATGAGGATCCTTCTTCCAAAGAATCACATTTACATTCTAAAAAATGCCCTTGTCAAACTGGACAGAATTACATTGCTTGCCTTACTAAACAAATTCATCATGATTGAGTTCCTGCCTTCCATGTTCATCTAGAAAGTTCTTTGCTTTTTTTTCTCCCTTAATTTTACAGATATTAGAAAACAAATGAAAGTTTTGGAAATTAAAAAACTTATTAATATATTTACTTAATAATTTTTAGAGTCAGGTGTAGAATCTATATCTTAGTGGTTCCAACAGTCATGGGTTTTCTTTAGAATGCAATAGTCCCAAGTAGCCAGTCATCCCTTTCCAGAGGGGTCTTCAGTGAGGAGAAGCTTTCACATTACTATCCTTTCCCATCGTCCTTCAGAATTCGTCATTATGTTTCCCTTGGGAAACTACCTAGATTCTTTAAGCTCATAGGCCTGTCTCCCTTTACCCTAGCATACACTGTGGGATGTTAACTATAATCTGCAAATTCTCTAGAAGTCAGGACATAGCTTCAGGGTGCGTGTGTGTGTGTGTGTGTGTGTGTGTGTGTGTGTGTATGTGTGTGTATGTGTGTGTATGATACTTATTTTTATTTATATGTAGCATGCATATAAACCACTGTGCATATCCATTTGTACACTTGTACAGGCTAAAGATCTAGACTGAGAGTCTTCCTTGGTTAATCTCCCCATTTTGAAATGGGGTCTCTCATTGGTTAACCAAGAGCTCACTGACTGGTTAGAATGGTTGACCATGGAGCCCTATAAATCCTCAGGTCTCCATTCTCAGCACAGGGGTTTTTGTCACATATCACCAGNCCTGGCTTTTATATGAACATTGGGGATCCAAGCTCAGGTCTCATGCTTGCACAGCAAGCACTTTATTGACCAAGCCATCTCCTCAGCTCCCTAGTTCCATATTCTGTATCTTTTTAAAGTGTATATCTTTAATGTGTTTTTAATATAGTTTAAGGAGACTAAAGCAATAGTTCTTCCTGGTGTGGCAACACAAATGTCAGGGATGAGATATTTAACCCCATATGAAATATATTTGCCTTTGAATTAGGAAGTGAAACTTCAGGGCTAAGGATGTATCTTACTGGCAAATCACTTGATTCCCACATGCAAGACCCTGTCTGGGTTGGATACTCATTCCTGCAAACACAAAGACAAGCAAACAAACAAAACCAACCCATTCCTCTTACAGTTTGAGCACCTCATTTGGTGGCACCATTATCCATGTATTTGTTTATTTGTTTGTTTATCTATCTATCTATTTATTTATTTATCTATTGCTCACATTATAATCCTCATAAATATCCTCAAGTCCTTCCTGTGTTTCTCACCAGTGCTCCTATGTTTCTCACCCATAGGTTCCACATCCAAGACCTACTGATCTCCATAAAATCAACCTTGAAGCTGTGCTCTACCTGCATACTTTAAAGTAGCCTGAAACAGCTCTTACCCTAAGTGCTTGTGACATCTGAACAAGTCACTTTGATTCCAGTCACACCTCTCCATCTTTCACATTAATGTATTTTTAGAAAACATAGTCATATAATTGTGTAACTTGTGAACCAGTATCACTGCTTAAATTGTTTTAATAGCTCCCCAATGCCCTCAGATTGACCCAATTATTTGGACATTGTTAGAAGACCCTGTGTTATCTTTCAACATGTCCCCTTAAACTTAATTCACTATGTGCTCTCCCTCCCTGATTATCATATTTTCTGTTGCCTTTGTTGTCTTTGACTTATTATACTTGTTTCTCTTTCTACCTGGAATATTCTTATATATCTTTACCAGGAAGTAGTTCTTCATTCACTAGTTAGGTCCAACGTAGTCAAAAAATGATATTTTCTTTATGCATGCAGACACCAATTTTCACACTNCTTGTTGTGATATATTATCATAGAATCAATATCAGACTTCAGTATTTGTTANTGCTATCAATCCTAGTCCTTCCGTAATACAAATCAACTATCTACATCGCCAATTATTTTCCTCATCTTTTACCTCTTCCTCTAAGACCCTGTCTCCTCTGTAAGATGTAATATTCACAGTTGAATGGCCCTCAAGGATGTCAATCATATTCAACATTTTCAGGACCTCTCCTCTCTCAACTAAATTGCCCAAGTCATCACTACAACCATGCTTATCCAAGCCTAAGTTCCTTGGCCCACCATGGCTCACTGCATATGGATATTGGCATGGCAGAAGCAGAACCACTAACTTTGTTTTTAGTGGATTAACTGAGAGAAAAAAGCATAAATAATACGCTCCATTTACAGGTCACATTAAATTCATACCCACCCTTAAATGAGTCAATCTTTCTTGTGTGGCTTCAATTCAATGTACTTCTTATGCCCAACTGTAGAAGACCTGCTCCCACTTTTACCCCAGGGTACTCTTGAGGAGGGAGAAGTGAGAAATATATAGATAGAAATATAGAGGGGAGAGAGACAGAAACACAGGATAGCTCGGGAGGGCCTGGATCCCTATCTACCGGCCCCTTCTTTCTTGTCTAAAGGGCTATTTATAGGAGTGCCAAGGGGTGGAGCAAAGACCCTCTCCTAGCTCAGCCAGGTGTAGACGCTTCCAATCACCTAGTAACCATGCACATGGCCAAGCAATCCTCTAATGCAGCTCTGCTGTGTAAATCAAGCTCATATCTCACTAGGAACCTTTGTGGGCCTTCACACCTGATCACCTCTTGGCTCAGAACATGTAATGCCTTTCTTCTTTCTCAAATCTCAGGTCTTCTTTCTCCTTCTTCAATCTCATCTAGTGATCTTATTTCCTATTTAAGAATACTGAAGCAAACAAACAATAACATCTGTAATTCCTGAACAGTATTTACTGTGATCTGTTAACACCAGAATTTGGCTTCTCTGCCATCCCTTCTGCTAGGTCTCTTGCTGTTTGACACTGCACAGGCTTGTCTAGCTAGTCTCTAAGCTCTAGGGATTCTACAATCTTTGCTCTGTCAGTATCCTGTCTCACATTAGGATTGCTGAGATTATAGACATGCACTGCTGTGTCTGATTTCTAGGTGGGTTCTGGGAATTCAAACTCATATTCTCAAATTTGTGTAGCAAATGCTTTACCCACTGAGCCATCTTCCCAACTCCTGTTTTGTTAGTCATAACAAGCAACTACCTATGCTCTCATTTAATGTCAACTTATACATTTCTTTTCGTTCTTCATTTCTAGTTAAAGACATTACTTCAGAAACCATCTTCCTCCCTCCTTTATATTCTATGTTTGTTTTATCATATCTATGACCACATTCTCATTTTCTTATCTTTAAAGAAATATCCTCAATTTTCTTTACCTTAGTATTTTGTTACTCTCTTCTGATCTACACTTGAAACCCCTAGATTCTATCCATGCTTCTTGTTTCCAATTCCTGTGTCCTCCTCCTAACTCTCAGTCACAATCCTATCAGATTTATCTGGATATTCCCCCAAAGCTTCTAATGCTAATGTCATCAGCAGCCTGTATACATTTCTAAATCCAATTGCTCATTNACAATCCATATCTAATTCTTGTTGACATTTCACATGGTCCTTCTCTTTCATGATAAATTCATTATTTTAGAGTACTTTTGCTTTTAGTTTTATTCTCAATTCACTGTCAATTCTTTTTCCCACTTGATGGCTGGATGTCCTGTCTCTGCTTAATGTTAAAATCACATGGCATTTACATCCCTGAATATCTCTAGAAACCAGACAGGACAATCTCATAGAGTTTTATAGCTCCATAGGCCATCATTTTAAATGCCTAGGATATCTGGGGACAGTGTCATTCTGGAGGCTGCAAGTTTGAAATTAAATTCTCAGAAGGTACTGTTTTGAAGGCTCTAGGAAAGTATGTGCGCTCTCTCTCTCTCTCTCTCTCTCTCTCTCTCTCTCTCTGTGTGTGTGTGTGTGTGTGTATATGTTCTAATTTCTGAAAACCTCTGGCAATATTTGTTCCTTTTCATGAGGCACCATCGCTCCCAACATAGTTTCTATCAAAGTGAGTGAATGGCCTTCTGCCCTATCAAGGGATGTTTCTGTGCCTCTATATCCATATACTCCTTGCCTTAAACAGATGCTAGCCATTGTGTTTAACTCCAATTTCCAAATAAGGTCATTCTTAATTCTGTAAAGATGTTTAACTGGATTGGAGAGTTTAAAAATTAATTAGATTTACTATCAATATAATTAAATATTTTTGGTTACTGTTTTGTTTTGTTTTGTTTCAGGTCTGTCATAACTATTGTTTTCATCCTTTTTTATTCAGTCATCGAAGTTATTGAGGCTAAGGTTATAGCTCAGTGATGGAGTACTGTGGTTAGCATGCACAAGGCCATGTGTTTCATCCCTGGCATGGCAAAAAAACAACAATCACAACAGAAAAATCAAAATCACANGTGTATTATTATTTTATATGAAATTCAAATAGAAGGAAATTAAAATCTGTGAAATGAATTTTGACATGTGAAAATTAGTCATTNTCTAGAGCTCTTCTCTTAACATTTCATTATGACTTACATACAATTGAAATTTTGTCATGCTTGCCTCCCCTTAGTTCCCACCATAAAAACATACAGCAAGGTTTAGAAGCCTTTAGATCAATGCACACAATAATGCCACTCTGGTTTCACAAAATAAACCAGAAACAATACACCTNCCTTGAGAAACTACACAAGCCCGTTCTTAAGCTAAACTCATTTTCCAGGGCTTGTATTCACACTGGCTTGTACAAGTAACTGTTGGATGTAGTGACATAGTTATAAAATTCTAGAAGACCCATAAATTATTTAAAAAAAACAGCATGGATTGGAAGAAATACTATCATAAAATGTCCTTACTGCTCAAGGCAAACTACAGATTGACCAAAAAAATGTATCAAATTTCTAGTCACAATATTTAATAAAATAGACTCCTAAATTCCTATGGAACTGAAAAGACCCTAAAGGATAAAAAGAATTTTGAGAAACAAAACCAACACAAAAGACCCTAAGGAGTAAACAGAATTTTGAGAAACAAAAACAAAAACTCTCATGGATGTAAAATAATATGGAAAATCAATAGTATTCACAACAGAATGGTGCTGGCATAGAATTAGACATTTAGATCTGAGTAACAGAACAAAGAGCTCAGAGATAAATACACACACAAAGAAAAATACCCAATGTTTAAAATATTTTTGTTTTTTTCTTGGGCATTTCATAAATATATTCTGATCATATCCACACCACACTGACTCTTATAACTCTTCCCAGACTAAATCTTGACAAATCTCAAAGAATACACAAAGGGACATAGACTGCCTCTTTAGTAAATGACGATAAAAGAACTAATGAAGGTCCCACAAAAGAACAAAATGAGATCTCTTTTAGAACACATTCAGAAGCTGACCTAGAACATATTAAAAGCTAAACTTTATGATCTAAAACTAAAAAATTCTAGAGAAAAAAANCATGAAAAACATTTCTTAAAAGTATGAATCCAGAATTAAAGGTTATAATAGCCANAAGATAAGGTGGACTGCATCAAATGGAGATGCTTCTTAGCCTCCTAGGGCCAGGGCCAGCCAGATGGTCAGCTAGGACAGTCACTGCTGTGCAAGCCTGATGAGTTAAAGCTCCAGAACCCATGGGGGAAGGAGAGAACAGAGTCCTGATTGCTCTCCTCTCATTGCTCAAGTTCACCTTGGCACATGCACTTACACTTAATTCATACTTCATAGACCCAAATACACAGAAATAATACATGAATTGAATTATCATTTTTGAAGCTCCTGTACAGTATACAAAATAACCAATATAAGAAAATGGTGCCCAACAGAATCAGAAAAATCACTTCCAAACAGATTATATAGCAAAGAGTTTACAAACATTCAAATACATAAAGATTTTACTACTCAGCAGCCATACAAAACACACAATGTCAATGAAATGGATAAATCCTGAATGATGTTTTCAAAGAAAACACACACTATAAAGGGAATAAACATTACTCAACCAACTGGCAGAGGTGGCACATGCCTTTAATCCCAGCACATGAGAACATGAGAGGTAGAGGCAGGTGGATCTCTGTGAGTTTGATGCCAGCCTGGTCTACAGAGCAAGTTCCAGAATAGCCAGGGCTACACAGAGAAACCCTGTCTGGAAAAATAAAAACCAGAAAACCAAAAAAAATGTTCAACCTTCATCCAAAATAGTGAATCTAAACTATGATGAGATATGATCTTACACTCATTGGCATGGGCATTGCTGAAATGACAACAGATAACAAGACTTTGCAAGACAATGAAGAAAGAGGAACTCTTGTAGACTATGCATGAAATATACATTATATAGCTTTTTGGAAAACAAGATGGGTGCTTCTGTATTACTGTTTAAAATATGAGAGTGATGAGGTGGCTCAGTGTTTGAGGCCAAGGTAGAAGAACTGAGTTTGCTCCTCAGGAACCATGGGGTAGACAGAGAAACTGATTCATCCAAGTTGTCCTCTGACTTCTATATATGCACTGTCATAGCATGTGCAAATACACAAACATACAACAAGCAAATATGAAAATAAATAAATGTATTAAAAATTTTTTGAATGGAACTATCATGTGATTTATCTATCTAATATATATTAGATATATTATATATCCACATGTATATTANATATATATATATTCACATATATGGAATAAAATGAGGATTTCAAAGAGATACCTGCACCTCACATGCCTTTCTGAATGAGAGATATATTCCAAATCTTAAACTAAGCCTTTGAGGTCTGCTAAGGCATGACTGAAGGAAATGTGGTTTATGTATGCAATATCTTCCAAAAAAAAGAAGAAAACCTTTCTTTTTGTGACATGAATAGGCCTGGGGGCATTCTGATAAATGGAAAAGTACAGACACAGAAAGACAGCACAGGCTCTCACTAACATATAGACTCTGAAATTGTAAATCTCATAGATTCAATGATGAGAGTGGTGGTTAGTACAGGATGGGACAGAGATATTGATCAAAGAGCACATACCTCCGGCTATAAGAGGAAGAACAAGTATTGAGGAGATAATACATTTATAGCTGGAAATGGAACTGTTAATTTTTTTCTATACATATATTTAATCATCAAAAATAAATAACTATGAAAATAAAAAAGCCTCTAGTTTAGAATAAGGACCTGAGTGAACAGCCAAATTTCCCAAGGAAGTTTTTTTTTTTTAACAAACTCATAACCTGATGATATGATGAAAATCTTATAAATCCCCTTTGATGACAATTAGAATCTCAGCTCTAGACACCATCACTCACTCACTAGAACAAAAATGAATACAAAGACACAAACACCTCTTTCCATTTGTGTGTGGTTTCTATTGTAGATAAAAGTTCCAAGAAGGAAGGGTGATAGTCATTAGAAAGGCCTAACTAGGCACTGGATTGGTGTTTGCAGACATTGGTGTCCATGGGAACAGGGACAATATGCATTGAGGTAAACTGTAGTATTATTAAAGGATTGTACTACTTTGGGGCCAGGAACCAAGAAATGTCCATATCTTACCATGACCTAGTCACACTCCCTGTGGACAAGGATATTGTCTCTCCCATAAGACGATATGGGAAGGATAACAACACTTTTTTTTTCTATTTTTTATTAACTAAATTTATTTATTTATTTTAATCCTAACCGCAGTTTCCCCTCACTCTTCTCCTTGGATTCCCTCTGTCCACCTCCCCTTTCTCCCTTCCCCTTCCCTCCCCTCACCTCATGAAACCATGCCTCCTCTGTTTCTGTTCAGAAAGGGGCAGGCCTCCCATGGGTGTCAACAAAGCATAGCATATCAAGTTGAGGTAAGACAAAGCTCCTCCCCTCATATTAAGGCTTGGTAAGGCAACTCAGTATGAGGAATAGGTTCCCAAAACCTACCAAAGCATCAGGGACAGGTCCTGCACCCACTGCCAGGAGTCCCACAAGAAGACCAAGCTATATAACTGTCACAAATAGGTAGAGTGACTAGGTCGGTCCCATGTAGACTCCTTAGCTGTTGGTCCAGTGTCTGTGAGCACCTATGAGCCCAAGGAACTGTTAAATTAACTGCATTACTTATTACAGAATCATAATTTATTTACTCTGCATATACTAAATATTTTTCTACATAAAGAAATAAGAAGGGCAACTGGAATGATGCTTAGCACTTACAAGCATGTGCTGCTTTCACAGCTGCCTGTAACTCTAGTTCCAGGAACCTAATGGCCTTTTCTGGCCTATGAGAGCCCCTGCACACATGTGCACATGCCCCCCGCCCCCACACACGCCGTATTTAAATATAAAGAAATCTTTAAAAATACAGTGAGATTACTCTGCTTTAAAAAAATCTAATATTTGGAAGCTTATTGGCAAAGCTGTAGTTTGTGGAAATTATAGTCACCTTTGGAGCAAAGGTAAATATTAAGGTTATTTCACACAATTTCTATCTTTCATCAGGGAAGAGCAGGTTAGTTGGAAGAAAGTCAGTCGCTCAGGAGCTCTTTGAGAATTTCTCCTGAATTAGTAACCTCAATGCTCTAAACTTCCTTCATCCACTCTGCTTTTATGGCTTTCTTGGGCTCAATTCATTCCTTATTCAAAACAACCTTGAAAATCCTCAGAGGAAGTCACAAGCGGACGTCAAGGCCTCCAGCGAATTCAGTGGATGGGCTCTGGTTTACTTCATTCAGCTGTTACTCTAAGCACTTTAATAAGAAACAATTATCTTCTTCTATTTCACTGCTTCTGTTTACGCTAGCACAAAATATCCCACAACCTGTCCTACCTTTAGCTCAAAATGTGTTTGCATAGAATCAAGTCCCATTACTGCAACTGAATGCAGACCAGTTGCCCCTTTCCTATGGCACTCTACTCTTACCTATTTCCTTATGGCCTGGTTCACAGAATAGGAGCCTTTCTTGAATGGCAGGAAAATATGCTGAATGATGAAATTAAAAGTTTCTTTAATTTTAATTTCTTACTTCATAAATATGAGGTTTTAACTGTTGATTTGACATAACCTGAAATCATCTAGAAAGAGCCTTAATTGAAGAATTCTCTGGATCAGCATAGCCTGAAGATATGTCTTGGGGAGTGTGCTGTCTTTACTTTTAATTGATGAGTGAGGACCCAGCCCACTTTGAGTGACACTATTTCTGAGGCAGAGGATCCTGAACTGTATGCATAGGAGAGGAAAAAGCAAGCAAATAATGAAGCATGCAGAACTACACACATTTATTTCTCTATCTTCTTGACTGTGGATACAATGTGAATAGCTTCCCTCACCTATCTCTATAGTAATGTAGAACTATATGCTGTATAAACCCCTTTCTCCCATAAGTTGCTTTTTGTCTGGGTGTTTTATCACAGAAACAGAAATGAAACTAGAACAGGTGTGAACAAATTCAATCCAGCTCTCTGCTTCACACCTATGCTCTGAGCTCAGTCTTCACTATATGTATATGAGATACTGGGTCCATGGGAGAGACTTGGTGATCCTTTATGTGCTTAGAGATCACATTAAGCTACTAAAGATNTGTGTTTCTTTCTTTGGAGACCAAATTAGAATTCACTTCCATTAAGAAGGAAACATTTCTCCTATTTGTTTATGATTTATGTGATTTGAAGGCAACAGTCATTAGGACTCAATGCAGTAATTAGTCTTTAAAGTAGTCCCAATGAGGCAGCTTTGTGCATTTCATATTATGCTTTATGATCCAATTTCTTCTGACTATAGACACTCTTCATAACAACACTTAAAACTTTAAAATATTTGGCAGTAATGTCACTTGTGTGTCTTTGAGTACTTTTGTTTCAATGGCTACAGACAAGGATGGATGGAAGAAATACTGGGTGACCATCTGAGGCTTGTTGCCTCCTTGGAGGAATGCTGCTCAGATGTACTACTTCTCTCTCACAAGGAACTCCCTCCTATGTTCTTATCTCTCTTTTGTCTTGTGCAGGGTTCAGCATGTGCAGGCCATCTATTGACATGTTCCCTTCAAGGTGGACATCCCTCTGCATGCACAGTATACAAGAACCAGCTCATAAGCAAGGCACCAGGGAGCAATGGAGAGCCATAGCAGTCATTGCAAGGTGGTCAAAAGAAATATTATAAGGAAGCCGATCCAAGTCTGGACAAAGAAGTCACCAAAGATGTTTCAGAGTAAAATATTCTGAGTTGGTATCTGGAACACCATGTAAAATTTAGCAATAGGGGGCTCAAAAAAAGGCTTAGCCTGTAATGTGCTTGCTAGAAAAGCATGAAACTTTTTTGCTTTTATTTACAGCATCAATGTAAAATCTGGGCACAAGGCACATACCTGCAACCTCAGTGCTAGATGAAGTAGAAACATATGGATCCCTAGTTAGCTAGCCAACCAGCCTATCCACTCAAAGAGTTTCAACTTGTGAGANACCCTGTCTAAGAAAATAACATGTGGAAAGACATAGAGGAAGACACAGATTCCCACTACTGACCTCCAAATCCATACACACATGTACACATAAATACAAACATCTGCATATGTATAGCACATACCAATACACATACACACACCAAGCACACACAAGAAATAAAACTAGAATGCTTTACTAGAGNAAATGATATTTAAAAATCATGGAAATAGGTNTACTTAGAGGCAGTTAAGTGGGTAAGAGTGCTTGTACAACCATGGGGACCTGAGTTTGAATCCCCAGCACTCACATAGAATCTAAGTATGGCAATAATTGCATATAATCAAAGCACGTTTAAGGTACACAGAAAGGCAGATCCTGGGAGGTCTATTCAGTTAGCCTTGAGTTCAGTGGGAGACCCTGTCTCAAGGAATTAAGGTAGAAAGTGGCAGAGGAAAACATCAAGTGTCTATCTTCTGCATGTGTGAGTATGAATGTACACACACACACACACACACACACACACACCATCCCATTTGCAAATACCTCTTTAATTGGTACTGGAAAAGGGATCATGCTTGACATTATGCCCTTCCTGGAAGATTAAAGGGATGTCAAGATCTCACCTCTGTCTTGGCCACCGTTGTTGCACTCATCACACTGAGTTTGAATCTCTGAAGAGTTTGGATGTAGGCAAGTTGGAGCTGCAGCTGTGCAGTGTCATAGAAAAATGATTTACACACAACTGACTTTTCTAATCAGAAGCCTGTAGTTTTATACAGAGGGATGAAGAACTTCTCTTTTATCTTTCCATTAAAGTTTGACTGAAAATTAAACAAAACAATAGAGAGGAAGGAAGGAAGGAAGGAAGGAAGGAAGGAAGGAAGGAAGGAAGGAAGGAAGGAAGGAAGGAAGGAAGGAAGGAAGGAAGGAAGGAAGGAAGGATGGACGGACATAGCTAGAGCTGTGGAAAGAAGGCAGGGATGTTTACGTGTTTAGATTGAGGGTGGGGGTATATGTGAGGACTAACTGGAAGACAATGCCTAGCACAAATTTGGGATATAAAATATAACTGACCTGAGGGAAGCTATTAACTCAAACTATAAGCTTTGTAAAATGCCATCGTTTAATGTCTTCTAACCAGTACTCAGGAGAGTCCACTGTGTATGGTAGCTGTGAAACATCACTACCACTGTGTTCAAGGTGGTAGTGGGTGGTAGCTAACCCACTGCACAATCAGTCCACATTCAAGGAACTGAACCCTACTCTGATTCAATACCCTTCTCTAAAGCAGCTCAGCATCCAATATGTAGTGATCTCTTAAGAAGCTGTCTTATTTAGGGTTATTATTGCTGTGAAGAAACACCAAGACCAAAGGAAAGTTGGGCAGGAAAGTGTCTATTTGGCTTACATTTTTACATTTAATTGAGGTCCCCTCCTCTCAGATAATGTTAGGCTGTGTCAAGTTGACACAAAACTATAATACAAAATTGACCACTTGCCAACTGAATACAAACACATCATTGTCACAGCCATATCTGATGGGAACTGCAAAAGTCATAAAGCCAACACAGCTGCTTGACAAAGATCCAGCAAAGTTGATTNAGCTGCATAATGGCCACTATGCCACTTTTGGTTTTGATCTCTGCCTGTTGCATACTTGGGGGACATTTAGTAGTTATGCAATTTGGGGATATTGGATCAATCAAAAATTTCTTATGAATCATTTATACCTTCTCCCAAGAGTACTGTTTGTAAGCTTCCCCAGGAAAGTCCTGAACATACCCCTCCTGCTTATAGGGAGGTATCCTAATCTACTTGAAGGTCTTACTTATGCCTTGGAGGTTGTGACACACATGAAGAAGCCAGAGGTCTCTTTATGAGGCTATAAAATATTCTTGAATTATCTGTCCCTGTACTAACTCAGGAACAAGATATTCAAAACAAAATAAACTTAAAAAAGGTCAACAAGATTTGGTGGGCTAGAGGGGTGAGCCACAGATCAGATTACAAGCCTCTTCCTATTACACACTCAGGCAATTACCTGACTATATGGCAATGAAGTTAGAATGGCTGAAGTTACGTTGGCCCTACACAGAGACTTATATTGATGAGCAAAGAATGATATAGAAGGATGATAAAAGAATGAGATTAGAAAATGCAGAGCACATGCAGAGCCACTGTGATGTCATATGACCAAAGAGCAACAGAATGCCAGCATTAGACACATAAACAAATTCTATAGAGATATAAAATGTAAACATTGTATTATGCCAGAGTTTGAATAATAACTGCAGCAGCTTTGGCCTGAGGATTTTCCTTGAGCACTCTGACAATTAAGAGTTAATACTAAACTGCTTGGGACATGGAAATCTGCCCTGGCTGGCTTAAAGATTTTGTTTTGTTTTAGTGTCCTTGAAGCTACAAAAGTTACTAGCCTGAGTACAGGCTGTCTTATGCCTCTAGATTCTTAAATATTGGGTTATGGGGTTAATGAGTAAAAATGTTTATAAAAGAGAACTGATTATAAATGATGATTAAACTTGAGGGGAAAATGATTATGAAAGAAAACTCTGTTTGTCACAGTTTATCAATAATGACTTAAAGATATGCAAGAGTAAGTGAAACACATGTCCAAAAACAAAAATTATATGACCTATGTTTTGGAACAACACTAATCTATCCCTACTTAATGCATTCTGTATAAATAAAGAAACACTCTGGCTGCCAGTCAGTCAGGCTGCAAGATTCTCCTGACTATCATGCCTGGGTCATCCTTCCTTCACTGATTCCATACATCTTCTTGGGACCTGTTAACTGCTGGTGCTGGCCTCCAGTACATCACCATTAAGCCACAACCTTTCCTTTCTCATTCATCCCCAGATCTCACACTAAAAACATAAATAACTTTAAAAGTCCCACAGTCTTTACAAATTTAAACTCATTAAAATTTTGAGCCCTTTAATATATCAGGTGTCTTTAAATTCCAAATATTTTTTTAATTCAAAATATGTTCACTGTGTACTCCTGTAAAAATTAAAGTGAAGTTAAATATTTTCTTACTTCAAGAAGGAAAAACCTAGGCATAGTCATAATCTGAACAATGTAAAACCAAACTCACAACAGTGTAAATAACCCATTCATTGTCTAATGCCTGGGATCTACTCATGCTCCGGGCTCCTGCAAAGGGCTTGGGTCACTTCTTTGACTCTTCCTTGTTCAGCACACACAGATTGTCTTCTAGGTTCAGACTGGCTCTACTCCATACCTGCTGCTCTCCTTGGTGATCATCCCATGTTACTAGGGCCAAAATGCTGGTGTTTGTTTCTGCAGCTGGGCTGCGCTTTCACTAATAGCCGCTTCAAGGCTCTCTTTAGTGACTCCACAGCTTACACACAATTTCAAGCCTCAGATGCTCTTGATGACCCTTTTATCCCACAAAACCAATACCACCTGGATGATTCTTATACTACCAAGTTTGGCTGCCAAGAGGAGGAACAACAGTGGCCACTTCTGGAACATAGCTTCTGTATGCTGATCCTGAGAGAATACATCCCAGAAGAATTCACCTCAATGATGCTGGTAGCTTCTTAATCAGGACTGATTCTTTAGCCTCAGCTGACCTGCATCATTATCCCAATAAATCAAATGTTTCACTTTAGTGGTTTTATATTTTATTAATCAGCCAATTCTTGGCATAATAACCTGAACCACAGCTTCTGAACTCAAATGGACTGGTAGTCTTGCTTCCCTCTGAAACTTCACAAGCCAGGCCTCTATCATCTGCACTGCTTTCAACATCCTTATCTCCCAAGCTCCTACAGAACATCTCACTAAGCTCTCAACACTCAATGGCTTTTCTAGCCCAAAGTGCTGAGGTCCTTCAACAATCCTCCACAAAACATGGTCAGGTCTGTCACAGCAATTTCCCACTCCTGGTACCAACTTGTCTTAGTTAGGGTTACTATTGCTATGATGAAATGCCATGACCAAAAGAAAATTGGAGAGGAAAGAGTTTATTTAACTAATTTTTTACATCTTAGTTCATCGTTGAAGGAAACCAGGACATGAACTCAAACAAGGTAGGATCCTGGAAGCAGGAGCTAAACCAGAGGCCATGGAGGGGTGCTTCTTACTGACTTGCTATTCATGGCTTGCTGAGCCTGCTTTCGTGTAGAACCCAGGACCACCAGCCCAGGGATAGCACCACCCACAATAGTTGGGCACTCTGGCATAAATCACTAATTAAGAAAATGACTTACAGGATTGCCTACAGCCTAATCTTATGGAGTTATTTTCTTAATTGAGGTTCCCTCCTATGAGATGACTTCAGTTTCTGTCAAGTTGACGTAAAACTATCCAGCACAGAATCATTAAAAATACGTTTTTTGGGGAACTAGGGAGATGGCTCATGGGTAGAAGTGATTGCTGAGAATGATATTAGATGACTTCTGGCTTATATACATACAAACACACACACACACACACACACACACACACACCGGGGTTTAACATGATTTCACTTGTTCAGTGGTATGAAAGATGTAGCTTGGTCAGAATAAAATCCACATATCTGAGCCTTGTATCTTCTCAGTGTCTGTTAACACTACAATAATGTTCTGCCAAGTATGGAGAAGACAAAGCAATTTGAGCTGGCTTCAGGCACTTCCATAAATGAAAATATAAATGATGGTCAATTAGAGATGATTTCCTAAACCACTTTCTGAAATCATTAACACAGAGAATAACTAGCTCTTAAATAGCTTTAGGCATTTCTCACATGCAGAACATCACATAGCCATACAGTTTTGCTTGTTGTCATGGAGGCAATCCATTACTGAGCTTCTTGGAGTAAGAGGGAAGGGGAGTTGCATCAAGTTCTGACTCTGAAATCTTATCTGTGGAGAGTCAAGGACCCCATCCAGGATGTTGTTCTTTTTGGATGCATTATTCTGTCTTATTTTAACCTTCCTTGGAAATGGGAACATAGATATGCATCTATTTAGATGTTTACAGAGGAGGAAATTGAGGTCTCCAGAGTGCTTGTTGTGTATCATGCTTGGTTTTTATGTGTCTTTGGCTGACGTAGTGAAGCTCTTGAGGTTACCCAGTACGCAGGTTCATGCAATCTGTTTCTTGTATACCCGAAAGACATAATCATAGTTTCCTCTCCCTGTCCTTAAGGAGAATAGCTGCTTCCCAGAATTAGAACTGTGATGGCATAATAATTTGCAATAGCTGTTAGTATTTTTAAAGCTAAAGCTAAAGCTAGTGAAATGCTCAGTGGCTTAGTGCTTGCCAGTCAAACAGATGACCGCAGCTTAATCCCACCAACCCTAANTTTATAAAATCACTATGGATATAGGTATATGAGAAGACAGGGAGGGCATCCCCTCTGATCTGAGCTAGGAAAGAGATAAGAAACAAAGTCTAGGATAATTTCTAATCACCTCCTCAGACCTTCTTGAATATATGGTATGAAAAAGAAAGTAAAGTATATCACCACAGACTTTTGCTAGTATGTAATCATGCAGAATGTTCTTGCTTAGATTTATATGGCTTAGCTTCCAAATAAAGATGGACATGCCCAATATGCATTGANAGATATGCCAAGGATCCCTGTTCTCTAAAGACATGGTAAATATCATGGGACATGCTTACAGAATTAAAAACAAGAAAAAAATATCAATAATTTGCCTTGAAGAGAAAAACAGAGATGATATAATCAATGTAACTGACTATAGCTATCCTTTATGTTGTGAAATTAGAAATTAGGCCAAAAAGGTAGGTTTCAAGTCTGTGAGTGGTGCCATGTTATTGAATGGTGACATGACATGCAGTCTCTATCAAGAGCCAACATATGCCTATTGAATATACAGTGTGCCTTCCTTTGGTTTATGCTGGATTTCCAGAGCCAGGTGCTCTGCTCTGCATTCATAGAGAAAAA
>LZPO01097920.1:0-15456 GCA_001675575.1 Neotoma lepida
GGGAATATACATTTCTATTTTCTGAGGTGTGAAAGATAACATAAGATACAGTTTTTAGGTGATGGTATCACTTACAATATCTTACCAAAAGCAGGTGATCTGTAGAGCTCACCAAGAAGCTCCAGGTTGAACTCAGTAATATAATTATTAGAAAGTAGATGCAGTCAACATGGACTCAGAAGTACCGTCATTGCAATGTGCTCTTAGAGGTTTGTAGACTGTGAATTGACAGAGATAAATTGCTTCTTTTTGACATTATTATCAACAGGCATAGCTATTTCCAAAACTAAACAAAACATGTGTCTTAAATTCTAGAGCAGAACACAGTACATTTGAAGCACCCAAAATGCTGGCCCCTTGAAGAATAGTGGAGTGTATATGTGAATCAGAATCTCTAGCTGTACAGGCCATTGAGAGATATTTGAGCAAGTAGAGATGTTCTATACCAACCTGACAATCTGAGTTTAATTCCTGGAAGCCACACTATAGAAAGAGAGAACTGAGTACCATGGGTTGTCCTCTGACCTCCACGTGTATACACTGGTATATATGCATGTGCGTGCACACACACACACACACACACACACACACACACACACACACACACACACACACTTAAATAAAATGCACCAAAGCAGTCTCTCTAGCAGCAGAGCTTGGCAAACTGCATTTGAGAAACTCCCACTGTTCTGAACATTAACGCTGAAAGTTACTCTACTATGTTTGGGTATCCAGTAAGACTTTAGGATAGTAACTAGGGGGTCTGGATTGTTGTATCCAGGTCTAATTAACCCCATAAATAATTGTCTTTAAGGCAAATTCTGTCACAATTGTCTTTGTTACTTTTACTCATTATCGAAAATAGTATTTAGTGATGTTATTGAGCTTATGCTAATCAAACATTTGCAAAATTGATTACTATGTAACTTATTTTAATTAAATGATTACTATGCATCTTTTAGTTATAACACATCATGGTCCTGGGCCATTCTACATAGAAAACATGATTTAACTTCAATAATAGCAGCAGTCTCTCGGTTCTGATGTTGCTACAGCCCCTAAACTAATGCTGGCAAATTTGAGAAACATTACTTTCCTTTCAATGTATTTTTCAGAGCTCAAGGAATTGAGGGAAGACTCATTAGACTCACAATTGGAAAGTCCAAGAATAATAACAGATGGTTTAAAGGAGATCCAATAGATGGTGGTACTGAACTGTGCCTCCAAATTGTAGTGAGAGACAGAATGCTTGGGGATTGTTTTAGCTTCTAGCTGAGTAGATAACTTGAAAGTTCAGAATGATAGAGATATAACTGTGGTTCAGAAGTAAAGCAAATCAGCCTTCAAACTCCTAACAAGCCAAGAACAACTGAATTAAACCACTTTAATTTCATGCATCAAGTAAAATTTACCTGGCCCTTACCATCTATTTGATATGATAGTTCAGATGTAGGATAGGTATGAAAGAATAAGAATATCATATGGCTGATTCTCGCAGGTGCTGGTCTAAAACAGGTTCTGCCACAGAAGGGAAGATTTTCCTAGTGAAGTTAGAAATTTTGAACATTATGTGGAAGTGGAGATTTTAGTTACTGTGTTTGATTGCTTTAGGGATTGGAAACACTAGAGAATTTATTATATATTTTAAACCATTTTAAAGGAGAAAAATGTAGCATTATTGAGTGAATTGAATAATGATGAAGAAAAATAATCAAGATTTTTTTAAAGGACTATTACTTTGTAGTCTGAATTTGTGCATTGTATTATAATCGCTTGCAAACATATGTTNCATATTAACATATGAAGATAGTTTGGGGGCTTATGAATTATAAATTGTATGCATCATTTTCTCCAATCTCAGTGAGGTTCTTTTCTGTATCTTTGTGATGAAATTTTATTATTATATTTCAACATTAAATCATATAATTGATACAATAGTTATTAATTTTAACTGAAAATGCCTGGCAACTTTTCATAAACAAGGATATCATCAGGGTCTCTTAAACATGAGTATTGTTTCTTTAATAAAGGAAACAGAAATAAATAATAACTTTAGTAGAATAGCATAGCTGTTCATAGGGTGCTAGAAAAGTGAAACAGGACAGTGAGAAATTGGAGAATAATGGATAAGTGGGTGTAAAATGCAACATTTGGAAAATTATTTGTTAATAACAACAAAGATTTCTGAGTATAAAAGTTTTATACTAAAGCTGTTAAAGTAAAACATCATTTTAGAGAGGGTATTCATAACTGTTTTCTTGTCATCTTATTTATCTTATTGATCTATTTAGTGGCATTTCTCAGCCATGTATAAGTAAATGCAGGTTAAAACAAATATTTGGGTGGGTTAAGATATTTAAAATTTTGAAAAATTTAATGCATTTGGATATGAATATCACTGTGTGATATACTAAAAGTAGAGTTTATTGGGAAATGAATTACTAATAGAGAAATACAGTACACCGAATATATGAGCCTTCCAATTTCTAACACTTGGCAGGCCAGAAATAATTCTCTGTGTCATATTTGCAGTCCTATCAGAGGGGGCTCCTGCCCACAAGGAGCTATAGGCATAGCAGGAAAATTTTATTTTGGTTGGGAACTGGCCTTTGAGAAAGGAAGATCATGAGAGTGGCAACCAAGTCTTCAAGTGAGCTATCACAGCACAGATCAGCCAGTGCATAAGCGGATAACTGAAACACAAAAGAGAATTGTTTGCGAGATCCAGTAAGGGAAAGCACAAGTTTCTCATTAACACTTGGCATAGCCATTAAGTGTACTTGAAGCTCTTGGAGAGGACTAGAGTTCAAGGTTAGCATCCATAGCTGGTGGCTCATAACCACGTATAATTCTAGATGTCTGTGGACACCTTCATATACATACACACACACCCACATACATATACAGAAATTTAATTTTAATTAATAAATTTAGTTTATCTAACTATATCTGGGGTACCCATTGTCAATNTAGCATTCAGACTTGACAGAACACGTTTTGTAATATTTTTATTATTAAAAATTTTACACAATATATTTTGATGATTTCACCTTCCCTTAGCTGACTCCAGATCCTTCCCATCTCCCTACTCACTTAATTTCATGTTCTCTCTATATCTCTCTGTGTAAAAATGAAAACAAATAAAACCAAAAAATCATAAAATTAAAAATCAAAACAAACAAAAGCATGAAAAAAAATGCCAAAACCAAACAAAATGATATAAAAAGCCCATAAAATAAAACCATGGAGTTTTGTATTGGTCAACTACATCTGGCCAAGAGGTAAGCCCTTCATTAAATGTTTTTCGTTGACTTAATCCATTAGTTCTATGCTCCATAATGTCACAATCTTCTGCTATCCTTGTCTTTCCTTTGAGTTTATTTCAAGTTGCACAGTCTTATACCAAGATCCCTAAGGACTCCTAAAATGAACCATGATATTGGGAGTGTATTCTTCAAAACTGCACAGTTTCAGTTTTATCTTCATTTTCTATCATGGACAAGTTGTTTTCTTTACCTTTCTCAAGCTATTTTTTCTTATTTGTGTAGAAAATTTATAAAACATCTGGCAGAGATAAAACCATGAGTGCAAAATACAGTCTACGAAATATACGTGGCCTGATTAAGGCCCAATAAATGACAAATATCATGCATATGGGTGCTTTAGAAAACTACTTCCAATGATGTAGCAATAGGTTCACTTAGCAGAGGTTAATAGTAGAATTGAAATAGATATAAATTGGAAAGAAGAAATATTTCACATATATCTCCATGCTTACATATTTTTGAGCATATGGTCCATTGGAGTGTGTCCCTTTTGTAGCACTATATGTGATAGAACTTACAATAAGTTATATCATTCATCATTTCATAAAAATATTCTAACAACATTCTCTATTTATTAACATCACTTAAATGGACAAGTTGTCTTCTCCTTCTGTCACCATTCACCCCACATTCAATGTTCCCATATAGATTTTGATTAAATGTACCTCCTTTTTGGCTTCTTAAATGTAGGGCTTTAAAGATTTCTATACATCAATATTTGAATGAAAATCTTTTTTTACAAAAGGCAAACACTAAAGTACAGAATGTTTAGAATTCTAATAGGGAATGTGATTGCTAAGATTTAAAGGGAATGCATTTCTTTTTACAGATTTGTTTTTCCTTATGTGCATGTGTGCCTGACTATGTGAATGTATGTCATGTTTGTGAATGTGCCCAAGGAGGTTCGAATAGAGCATCAAATCCCCCTGGAGCTGGAGTTATAGGTGTGTTGTGGAATATTATTTTTAAGGTGTGTTAATTTTCTTCATGTTGCAATTGTTTAACTCTGTAAAGCTGTGTTGCTCTGCCTGTGTAAAACACCTGATGGTCTAATAAAGAGCTAGCCAATAGCAAGGCAGGAGAAAGGATAGGCAGAGCTGACAGGCAGAGATAATATATAAAAGGAGAAATCTGGGAGGAAAAAGGAAGTAGCCAGAGAAGGAGGAGGACATCAGGGGCCAGGCACCCAGCTACACAGCAAGCCATGGAGTAAGAAATAATGAAAGGTATACAGAAATAGAGAAAGGTAAAAGCCCAAAGGCAAAAGCTAGATGGGCCAATTTAAGTTAGGAAAGGCCTGCAAGAAACAAGCCAAGCTAAGGCCAGGCATTAATAATTAAGTATAAGCTTCTGTGTGTGATTTATTTGGGAGATGGTTGGTGGGNCCCCAAAAGAGCAAAAACAAACAAACAGCACAGATAGCTGTAAGCATTCAGATGTGGGGACTGAGAACTGAACTCTGGTTCTCTGGAAGCTCATCAAGGCCATTAACCACTGAAATATGTCTCCAGACTGGGTTTGTATTTCTTTAACACTGATAGCTCAACACTGCAGACATGGGAGTTCTTGGAGATTCCTAATGCAGTCATATGCTATTGCCATCTTCTGCATTATGACACGCTGTTCATTTGATGATCACCTTTTATCTTGCATATCACCATCTTCCATATGTAGGCNCTGACTGCATGGATGAAATAATATGTTGGTTTCTACATGTGATCTATTCTTGTAGTTTAGAGAAAATGTACTAATATATATCTAAGTTAATAGAAGTTAATACAGCTTATATATAATATCACTGTTAAAGCCATGGTTNTTTCATTACAGTTTTCTCAACTCCTTTTTATCATTTGATTTTGCAGAAATATCTTTTTCCAAGAATTAAATAACTGAGCTGTGAAATTAGTTGTTGTTCACTGCATCTGCATCAGCTACAAATGGAATGAGACGGGGCAAGGGAAAGTAACTCTTCCTTGTATGTTTAGTGAGTCAAGTTCCTGGGAAATGCTTATTAAAAACCAATATATTAAAACGAGTGAAAGAATCAATTCTCAATTTTCATACTGGCTGTACTGNTTTACCTTGTTCCCCTTGCTCCACATCCTCACATCCTCACATGCTCCACATCCTGAGCTGTCACTTGTGTTTTTTACTTTACCTATTCTGACAGGTGTAGGATGGAATATCAGAATCATTTTGATTTGCATTTCCCCGATGGCTAAGGATGTTGAACTTTTCTTTAAGTGCTTCTTGACCATTTGAGATTTCTCTGTTAAGAACTCCTTATTTAGATCAGTATCCTAATTTTAATTGGATTATTTTGTTTGTTGATGTCTAGTTTCTTGAATTCTAAATTTTATTTTGAATATTAACCCTCCGTCAGATGTGGAGTTGGTAAAAAATCTTTCCCCATTTTGTAGGCTTCCATTTTTTCCTAATGAATCTTTTCCTTTATAGAAGATTTTCAGATTCATGAGGACCCATTTATTAATTGTTGATCTTANTGTGTGCACTATTGGTGTTCTGCTCAAGAAGCTGTCTTTTGTGCCAATGCATTCAGGCTATTCCCCACTCTCATTTCTATCAGGTCAGCATATCTGGTTTTATGTTGAAATCTTTGATCCACTTGGATATGAGTTTTTGCAGGGTGATGGATATATATCAATTAACATTCTTCTACATGTTGAACATCCAGTTAATCCAGCATCATTTCTTGAAAGTGCTTCCCTTTTTCCATGTGTATTTTTGGCTTCTTTCAAAAATCAGGTGTCCATAGGTGAGTGGATTTACATCTGGGTTTTAATTTGATTCCATGGTCAGCCTGTATGTATTTATGTCAGTACCATGCACTATTTATTTATTTATTTATTTATTTATTTATTTATTTATTTAGGTTTTTTGAGACAGGGTTTCTCTGTGTAGCTTTGTGCCTTTCCTGGAACTCACTTGGTAGCCCAGGCTGGCCTCGAACTCACAGAAATCTGCCTGCCTCTGCCTCCCGAGTGCTGGGATTAAAGGTGTGTGCCACCACCGCCCGGCACCATGCACTTTTTAATACTATAGGTATGTAGTACAGCTTGAAATACGGATGGTGATACCTCTGGATATTCTTTTATTGAATGCAAATTGTTTTAANTATCCTGTTTTTTGTTTGTCTTTCCATAGGAAATTGAGTGTTGTCCTTTCAAAGTCTGTAAAGAATTGTTTTAGAATTTTGATGGGGACTGAGTTGAATCTGTGGATTTCTTTGGTAATATGGCCATTTTTACTATGTTAATCCTACCGATCCAAGAGCATGGGAGATCTTTCCATCTTCTGATATCCTGTTCAATTTCTTTCTTCAAAGACTTGAAGTTTTTGTCCTACGAGTTTCCTTTGCTTGGTCAGAGTTACCCCAAGATATTTTATATAATTTATGACTATTGTGAAGGGTTTTGTTCCATTATTTCTTTCTCAACTTGTTTGTCATTTATGTTTAGAGGGGCTATTTCTTTTTCTTTCTTTTTTTTTTCAGTTAATTTTATATCCAGCCACTTCACTAAGGGTGTTTATCAGCTGTAGGAGTTCCCTGGTAGAATTTTTGGGGTCACTTATGCATACTATAATATCATCTGAAAATAACTCTACTTTGACTTCTTCCTTTCCAATTTGGATTCCCATGATCTCCTTCTATTGTCTTATTTCTCCTTCTAGAACTTCAATTATTATATTGAATAGATATGGAGAGAGTGGACAGCCTTGACTTGTTCTTGATTTTAGTGAAATTGCTTTGAGTTTCTCTATATTTAATGTGATGTTCGCTGTAGGTTTCCTGTAAATTGCCTCTGTTGTGTTTAGGTATGTCTCTTTTATTCCTGATCTCTCCAAGACTTTCATCATGAAGGATTGTTGGATTTTATCAAAGGCCTTTTCAGCATCTAATGAGATGACCATGTGGTTTTTTTTTAATTGAATTTGTTTATATTTTGGGTTACATAGAGTGATTTTTGTATGTTGAACCATCTTGCATCTCAGGGATGAAGCCTTCTTGATCTTCTTGATGTATTCTTGGATTTGGTTTGCAAGTGTTTTATTGAAATCAATCTAACTCAATACTCAGCTATACTATTCTTGAGCATATATCCAAAGGACACTCCATCCTATTGCAATGACACTTGCTCAGCCATGTTAACTGCAGCTTTATTCATAATAGACAGAAATTAGAAACAGCCTAGATATCCCTCAGCCAAAGAACAGATAAAGAAAATGTGGTACAGTTACACAGCAGTTAAAAAGAATGACATCCTGAAATATGCAGGCAAATGGATAGAACTAGAAAGAATCATCCTGAGTGAGATAACCCAGACAAAGACAACCATGGTATGTACTCAGATATAAGTAGACATTACCTGTGAAGTAAAGGACAATCATGCTACAATCCTCAGACCAAGAGAGGATAATTAACAAGGAGGGCTCAAGGGGGGAATGCATCCTCTTCTTGGAAAGTGTAGATAGAATAGATTTTGCTGTGGTCTTGGGGCACATGGGGATGGGACAGGAGGTATCAGAAGGGAATAGAAGAGATAGAGAAAGAGAGTACTGGGAGAGACTACTGGTTGGGGGCATTTTGGGAGTGATATAGAAATCTAGTGGAGTGGAAACTCCCTGGAATCTATGAGAGTGACTCTAGAGTACAGAGCCCAAACTGGCAATCTTCTACAACAAGGCAAGTCTCCTAGCAGTGGGACTGGGACATCAATGGAGACACAAAACCTTCACCCTAAAATCTGTCTTGCCTAAAGAAGTGCTGGGGCAATGATATGGTGATATTTTATCTGTGTCCCCCAATAAAGTATATCTGAAGATCAGAGGAAAAAGCCAATCACTACAGTAAACATAGAAGTCAGGCAATGGTAGCACATGCCTTTAATCCTATCATTCAGTAGGTAGGGATCCAGCTGGGTCTCTGTAAGTTCAAGGCCACACTGGGAACAGAGCCAGGCGTGGTGGCACACATCTTAAATTCCAACACTAGTTAACCATAAAGATCAGGAGGTCTGTACAGATAGACAGGAAGTGACAGAGCTAGACAAGAAGAAGAAGTGATGTAGCTGGGTGGAGAGAGGAAATGAGATGGCAGAACAGAAAGGCATATAGGGTGAGTATACAGGAAGTAGCTCTCTTTGGCTGAGGATCATCAAGTGGTAAGAACGTGGCTGGCTTTTTTTCTGCTTTTCTGATCTCTCAGTTTTAACCTCAATATCTGGCTCCGGGTTTTTTTTATTAATAAGATCGTTTAGGAATTCGTCTACACAATGGTGGCACAGAATGTGTGGGATTGTCCAACCCATGACTGGTCCAACTTGAGGCTCCACCATGAGAGGGAGCCCATACTTGACACTGCCTGGACGGCCAGGAACCAGCAGCAGAACAGCTCAGAGACTGCTATAATCACATAGATTAGTGCCTATCCCAGTTGGCATCAGATGGGGTGTCATCCAGAAACTGAAGGGAGAAGATATAAATACCTACAGCCAAATACTAGGAGGAGCCAGGAAAACCCCACAGAAGAGTAGGGGAATGATTTAGGAGCTTGAAGTGGTCAAGGACATGCTAGAACCTGGCTCACTGAATCAACTAATCAGGGATCATAGGGGCTCACAGGAACTGAAGGGACAATTATGGACTCTGTATGGGTCTGAGCTGGGTCCTCTAGGTATACCTTAAGGTTGTGTCTTTTGGTGCTCTTGTAGGACTCCGAAAAATGGGAGTGTGTGTGGTGGGGTAGAGAGTGTCTCTGACTCTTTTGCCTGTGCTAGGAACCCTTTTCCTCCTGGGTTGCCACACCCAGTGTGATATGATGGTTTATGCCCAGTCTCATTATATCTTGATAGGCCATGTTCAGTGGATATTCTTGGGAGGCCTGCTCTTCTTCTTTTTTTAAAATAGGGAAACAGGGGGGGCTCTTATACACATCTAGATGTGTATAAGAGACAGTGATATGAGAGTTTACTCCTAGTCTTATTGTGTCTTTATGCCTAGTCTTAGTGTATCTTGATAGGCCATGTTCAGTGGATATTCTTGGGAGGCCTGCTCTTTTCTGAAGGGAAAAGAGGAGGAGTGGATTTGAGGAAGAAGAGAGGAAAGGAAGAAGGATTTGGAGGAGAGGAAGGAACTGAACTGCAGTCAGGATGTAATGTATGAGAGAAGAATAAAAGTTTAAAAATGAGTGGAAGGAAACGTCTTTTATGCAACTCGTTATTAACCCTTGGAATCTTGCCATAATATTTTATGAAAGAAAATAACTTAGCAAGACCCAACAAGAAATTAGATTCTATATCTGAATATGAATGTCATTTGCAGTTAATATGCTTCTACTGAAAATTATGGAGGTTATCCATGATCATGATCATACATTAAATAATCGCAAGAGAATGCCTGAGAGATAATGTTCTTCAGAAAGCAGCATCAGAAGTTGAGTCAAGTGTCCTGACTGGGGTGATTATGGTCCTGTCAAGTTTTCAGTTCTTGACTGTTTTTTTTTCTTTAAAAATATATAAACAGCATTTCAAACAATATACTAGCCCAGAAAACTAATTATTGTGCATATATGTGCATGATTTTTCTGGTTCTATGCATTAGAATTTTTTTCATTCTTGATTTAACTCAACCCTCAATCATTTTATCATTATCATGTCAGTATTTTCCTTGTTCTCTGTCATGGGTAGTGGATGCAATAAATGCACAGACAAAAGTATCTAACAGACTGAAATAAGTAAGTAATAAGTGGATTGGAAAGTTCCATGAACTTATTGAGTGTGCCATGGTGGACCTCTGTGTAAGATTTCTTCTTGGTAGAACAGTAATGAGAAAGAATGAACAGAGAGAGCGCTGCAAAGTCAGGTTTGCTATGTCTTTTTAAAGACTGAAGTTTAACTGAATAGATAAAGTGTTTAGATTACTTATCGTTTAACAGTTATTTTAAAGAAAATCTGACTCTTACATTATTTAAGGACAAACAAGGAAAGGACTAATTTTTCTTACCATTACCACTTGGAGCTATCGCATTTTAGCTGTTTCTCCTACTTAAATATTGGTTATAATATATCTTTTAATGTTATTTTACTTAAAACAATAAAGAGAAAAATCAAAACATAGAAATATTGTGTTCAAATCAGAAACTGTCAGCTAATGTCACATTACTAAGGTATATTTCATTTAAAATGACTTCCATTTACATTAAATCACCCTTTTTTTTACTATTTTAAAAGTCATTATGTTTTATTATTATTAAGATTGTTTTCTGAATTCTTCTTGAAGGAACTATGAAATTGAAATATTTTGTAGTTATAAATTATATATTCATGTATGAATAAAACATTCAGCACATTTAAAAATAATATTTAGATAAACAGTTATGTCAAGGTAAATTTTCTATATATGTTGTCAGAGGACCTCTTATCATATACCATAGCACAACAGACTGCAGACATTAAACAGATAGAAAATAAAAGTTTCATTAATTAAACTACAAAGTAGATGTGGGCAGTAATAAATACTTTTCATATAGTTTTTAAAAATTTTTTATGCAGGGTGCAAGAGCACAATTTTCTTAAATGTTGAATTTTTCAAGCACAGCAGAGTAGTCTGTGTATAAGAAGATAAGTTTAGTCTTATATTAAATTTGCAAGACTATTAATATGAATATTTTAGGTATATAGTTTGCATGAAAGTTTATTCTTCTTTTCTGCTCAAGTGACCATAGCTATAACAAAGTTTAACTCTGGCTTCATTAGGACCCTGANGCTCTCAGTCTCTTCCAGGACTGTGCTGATTTATCCCTAACGTTAATGCTGATGTAGAAAAANCATAGCCATAAGGATACTGTAAACAACCACATTTTTCTTTACTGCATTTTCATTTATAAGCAACTTCCTGTTTTGTTTTGTTTTGTTGCCATGTAGTACGTTAAATTNTCAGCTATTTGGGCACATATATTTTAAAATTCAATAACTGTGAGGGTCTCAAATTTTCATGTATGACTATGAAATTTACTATTATCTACATTTAATCTCTTTATCCATATTTAGTAATTTTGAAAGTAGGTATTTTAATTAAAGAAGAAAATACCAATACAGCTGACCTCCTCATATTGGTTATGGTCAAGTTTGTGAAAACTGATGATCGAGTAATGGGACCCTTTGACACTGAGAGACCTGGGACTTTGCTTGGTACCCTAAATTCTTAGGTAGTTGGGCAGTTGTACACATATCCTCTGTTGGAATGTATCTATGAAGTGCAGATGTTAAGGTACAGCTTGCATTTTAGGAAAGGATTGTGACATCCACAGAAAAAATGGTATTTTGTTTAGTGGGATGCATGGATCAGGGCATATTTTTCTACTCTCACGTTTCCTGAGTTTAGTGTCAATATAATCTTGCATGAAGATTTTTTAGATTATTTTTCCTTTCATTTACTCCTTCTCAATGGCTGCCATTATAACTTGTAGTTCTCCTGNTTTGTAGTCAAGTACAATACAATCCTTGACCAGTAGATCATAGTAGAACACACTGTTACAAATGTGATGCTAGTATTCCTGTAAATTAATTATTTTGCTTCAATAGTGTGTGCATGTGTGTGTGGGATGTGTGTGTGTGTATGTGTGTGTCTTAGACAAAAAATTTTTTTCTCATGTTTAATGCTAACTGTTCATGAGCTACTCCTCTTCCTCTGCTCCATATGTTATTTCATTTCTGAGTCCAGGTTACAGAAAGAGAAGCTCCCATCTGGGACTGCCATTTGCNTGGCATGCAAAAGAGGAAGAGACTTGGCAGAATCACACAATGGCTCCCTAAGCTTTTACTTGGATGAAGATCATTCATTTCCACATGTCAGAGCAAGTCACATGACTAGACACTACATTAATTAGGCATGGATTTTCTCTTGTCCANTAGGAGTTTCAGCAAGGCACATCACAAAGAACCAGCAATGTACTATTGCTTCACAGGATGGTACATAGTAGGGGGAAATTTATTGTATAGAATGAATATTTGTTANTCATACATACTTTAGAGCCTGAAGCTTTAATTNATATTACATTAAATGTCTGTATATCCCAGGTGAAGAATTTTCAGTGTANCTAGTAACAGATACATTTAAAATGTAAATAACTCNTTAAGAAGATGCAGATTACATTCAGAAACTCCAAGAGAACTACTGGGGAAATGAAGTTTAAACAGTATAATAGAAGACATTTGACAAAACCAAACATTGAATCTAAGCATTAGAAGGCTTCAGAAAAGGGAAATAAGGTTAAATCAAGGAAAATAGTAAGAGGGTGTGCCTAGAGGAGGAATCAGTTGCTCATGTTATTAATGCCAGGTAAATGAAGATGAAGCTTTAAAACTAGGGATATTATATTAGATTCATCTACTTTTATTCACCCTGTATTTCTTTCATTTATTTATTTATTTATTTATTTATTTATTTATTTATTTATTTAAATTAAAAAGATCTTCCACTCCTTTTACATACCAACCTCAGATCCCCCCCTCAGCCCACCCCCATTCCCACCTCTTCTAAAACAAGGTGTCACATGGTGTGTCCCCAGAGTCTGGCACTCTCAGCCAAGGCAGGGCAAAACCCTCCTCCCTGCACCAAGACTGTGCCAGGTGTCCCACCTGAGGCACTGGGCTCCAAAAAGTCAGCCCCTGCACCAGGGACGGATCCTGATCCTACCGCCTGGGGGCCCTTAGACACTTCAAGCCAGTGATCACAGGGATGAACACCCTAATCACCTTGTATTTCATTTCATGGTTGATAGCAGTTTTTCTTCACTCTTTAGATTTTCATCCACTGTTCCAGACATAAAGAACTTCATTAATTTTCCCAAATTATATATTATTTGATTCCTATTCTGACTCCTATGGATTTCCTTTACTTTTTATTATGTAAATAGGCTGTTTTTTCCACACTCTGAATTTTTTTCTCTTTCATACATATTTTCGTCTCATCAGTTATCACTCATGGTTTTGTATTCCTTATTTTGATATCATCAACCACTAGTCCATGTAAGAGCATTGGATATTGGCCTAATAAAACAGCTTAGTGGGTGAAAATAATTGCCATGCAAGNCACAAAACTGAAGTTTGGCCAGATGACTGTGCAGAAACAGTGAGATGCCTAGAAGATTCTAGACTTTGGAAATTGGATCTCTGTGGACAATATGCAAATCTGTTATTGCTCCAGAGGGAGAGGCTATCTACATAAGTTCTTAACTAATCTTGCTAAGGTGATTTAATGTACAAGAAAGATGGTTCAGAAAAACAGAATGAGGAAGAAAGAAAAAATGGTGCCTTGATTATGAAACCTATGGAAAAACTTTCCACCAAAAACCTATGATTTTTTTAATTCTAGCAGACCCCAAATCACTCCATGATACAAAATTAAGTATTTTTGCCTCAGAAATTGTACTTAGAATCAGATAGAAATGACGATATCTAGAATGTTTTATGTCATATTTAATACTACTCTCACTGAGATAGGAATTGCTATCTTACAAAAGAAATATTAAATTCCCATCTAATTTACAGATCCATTGTCAGGATGCAAAATTATAAACCAGTCAGTCTAACCATGAAGTTTTAGAACTCAATAAAAATGATCACACAGATAGTTTATAGTTACATTAAAGTGACTGAGGCTGAAGTTGACTACATTGAAGGAAAGCCAACGTCATTTTAAAGAGTAACCTCTTGTCAGGCTACATTTTGTGGTTCAATATGAGTTTTCTGTTCTGAATTCCTTTGTTTTAATTGGAAAGGTTCACCATGTCAATAGTTGGGCATACAAACAGCTGTACTTGTTGAAAATTGATTTCTGTCAATGGTCACTAGACATTGTTTTAAAGGAACACAGATTTTTTTCAATTTATTTTTCTTGTTTTTGTAAGGATGGTGGATGTGTGGAATTATCCATTAAATGCTGGGTTTTTGCCTCCTCCCCTTTCATGAGTGATACTGACAAAAACTTTAGTACTAGCTCAAAAGCGAGTCTGAAAATACAAAATCTGACCTTCATCCTAATGTGATCAGCATGTGCTGTCATCAGTCATGATATGACATAACAGCTGTTTGATAACTGACTGCAATCAATCTTCTGCACTTGCCTGATTCAGCAAGCTGATTGCTTTGAAGTCTTTCTATCAGAGAGAACTGATTGCATTCTGGGAATTGGTAGGCAATGTTTGTCTTAGGCTCTATCACTTTTTAGGATTCTGACAGAATTGTTAATAAAGCAAAATAATGTATAGTCAAGCCTTATTTAAATAAATGCAGCCTTAAAATTATATTCTAAAATAATATTAGATTTGAAGAATTTGGTATTACTTACCATAAGCTGGTCAGCTCACAGGGGGCACATACTTATTAACATGCACTCACATTGCTGAGGGAGAAGGATAATGAGTTAGAGGCCAACTTTGGCTCCATAGTATGTTCTGTTCCTGACTAACATAATGAGATTCTTTTGAAAAAAAAGTGGGGGAAGAAGAAGAAAACCCAATTTACAATGTATAGCTAGGAAACAAAGTTCAAAGAAGAACAAAAGAATGTCATTTTGCACACCTATTTAGATTCAAATATTAGCCCTATTAAGTTCATATTATAGCTGAAGAACAGAAGAAAACAGTTTTTCCTAAGACACAAAATGACAACAAAGATTTNTATGGTATTGTTTGAATTGTTTGAATCCCTTTCCTTTGCTTTGCCTTTGGTACTAGAAAGAATCATGTTTTAGAGTAGTATGGTGTTCTCACAGTTCATTATCCTATTGCCAAATTTTTTGTGCACTTGGAAAAAAGAAATATAGATATCAAAATGACACTTGTGTATTAGTGACAATACCAATATAGAGTTTTGGGTCAGTGACCATCCACAAAGTAGGGGTGTGGGCCAGACAGGTGCTTACTCATAGCGAGGAAAGATGGAGATCTAAAAGCCCTCAAGAGCCAGCTCTACCCAGGTCCAAACATACAAATATCTTGAACATCCCACTTGGTGGTGCTGTAAATGGCTTGTGCGCCCGAACATAGACACCCCTGAGTTATTATGTCACGAATGCTCCTACTATTAATAAATTTTGTTATTTGACA